>BMAO01038426.1:0-60179 GCA_019973975.1 Trichonephila clavata
GTGAAACGAGAGATGACCGCCGATTAAAGCAAAGTAGAATTAAAACTTTTCAAACTGCAAAAGACAAAAGAATTAAGAAGCGAAAAATCTCTAATACAATAGAAAACAAAAATATAAAATCTGAAGGATTATCATATTGTGCTGGTAAATTTTAAGTGAATGAGTTGCCACTCTATGGTTTTTTATAAATATCAGCTTGGCGGATGCTATAACTTGAATTATTCAATTTATAACTAAATATAACAATTTTAAAATATTTATTAGATTTCTACTGTAATAATCTCTTATATGTTTGATTTTCATGTAAGGGTAAGTAATTATGTAAAATTTTGTTTTATTATTTCATATTACACAAATAAATGTTTAAAATGTGTTTTTCTCAGTTCGTGAATTTTCTCTTTTCATGATTACGTAAAATGCTCCTTGCGTTTCATATTTCATCGTATCTCTTTAAAATTTTTACAAGTTATAAAAAATGATATAATTCACAAATTTGTGCATTGGTTTTGTTAAAAATTTAACGGATTATATTTTACGTTGTTTTGATTACCTCGAATGTGTGATAATTGGTGAAATATTTCATATAGTATAGAAAATGTATCTTTTTTTCATCAAATTTTATTTTGAATTTAAAATCCATGCACAGATATATTTAGTTATAGTTCATATACATATAAAACAAAATTAAGAAAATATCTTAAAAACTAACGCGCAAGGAGCATTTTTAAAAAAAGTTTTAAAAAATTAAAAATTTTAAAAAAAATCAAATTATAATTTATTTTTTTAAAAAAATATTTAAATTGTGAATTATAGTGATCATCTACTATATTGATTCCAATTTCAGCTAATTAAGATAACAATTTAAGAAATTAATTTCAAAGGTCCACCGTCCCTTAAAAAGAAAAAAAATATTGTTTTAGAAGTTAAAGATGGAGAGAATTATAAATCTGGTGTATTTTAATAAGAAAGTGAGTGTTTTTCTTGTAATCAGATTAGTTTAATGTTATTTTTGTCGTTTTCTCAAAATGAGTTTTTTTACATTTTTTCTTACCGCAAAACACAATATCTCAAAAAGTTATGCTTGGATGAAATAAAAATTTTATATATATGTTTTTAAATACTAATACAGGGAATAGACCTCTCTTAAGATTTTATGTTGAGTAGACATTTTTTTATACAGCTTATTGCTGTAATTAAGTGAAAATTGCAATAGCTTGTACAATAGCTTGTAAAGTGAAAATTACAATAGCTTTTAAAGAAAATTTCAACGTTAAGAAGCTCGAAACACAATAGCTTCTCACGTAATGGTTATATTACCAAAATAAGTGTCTATTCCCTAGATAAGGTTGTATGCTATATTATTCAATTTACAAAATGTCAATATATTTATTTTATTTTCAGTTATCATGTTTTGCGTAAAGCCTTATTTTTGCTTATTTTTTCATAAAATACCCCTTTCACAGAAAAAATGTGCACTAACAAGACTTTACTTGGGTGTTTTTTCTGATTTTAAAGACCCATAAGTTCATTAAATATGCATTAACAGGCAAAATTCAGGTTAATTCAAAAAATTTTCTTCGAAGGTGTTCTGTTACCTTAACTTACCATACATTTAAATATTTCGAAGAACAACACACACAATAAACATTTCTAATATACTTACTAACACACACACAAAAAATTAAGACATATATTGTGAAACTTACATCTAAAGTTCAAAAATTAAATTTGTTTACAAGTCCAGCTTTTGTGGTTTTTTAACAGTTCTCCCCTTTTAGTTTTTAAAACGCCCTCTGTGAAAATTTCTTTGGAAATTTCAAGTGGGAAGATTCTTTGGACTGGTCGTAAAAGTTCTCCTTTTGCTGTTCTCAGACACACTAATCTGTTAATACCATCTTTTCCAGGTAATAATTTAATAACAACACCTATATATATATATATATATAAAGACCATTCATTACATTTTACATTATCTCTTCCAATTAACACAATTTCTCAAAGCTTAATTTCTTGTTCCTGCTTCTTGCTTTTATTTCTTTAAATTAAAAGTCCCAAATATTCAGATCTAAATCTTTTCCGGATATCAGTTATAAACTGTTGGCGATATTTTATTCTTTTGTTGAGAACAAATTCATCCACTTGGTCCAAATCTGGAACACCAATTTGCCAGAAATCTTGCAAAAATGAATTAGGTGATAAAGGTATCAGTTAAGAATCCGTTTGTGATACATGACTAAGGGTCACGAGTTTATAACAGACTCTGTATCACACAGAACGGTGACCATTTCTTCATAAGAGAAAAAAGCTTTTCCGAGGACTCTTCTTATGATCTGTTTCATTACACCAATAAATCTCTCCCAAAAACCTCTCCACCAAGAGGCAGTAGGAAGATTGAAACGCGCCATTGTGTTCTTCGTAAACTCCTAAATTGTGCAATCACATCCTAATTCACTGTTTTCAAATGATTTAATGCACCGGCAAAATTTCTTCCATTGTCACAATACACAACTGATAGCCTTCCCCTTCTTTAGATGAATCTACGAAACTTTGAAGAAAAGCTTCAGTATATAATGACGACAGAAGCTCAAAATGTACAGCCCTGAAAGCCGCACAGGTAAATATGCAAATCCAAGCTTTACTCCCCTCTTTTAAATAAAGTGGTCCAGCTAAATCAAAACCAATTATTTCAAAAACTGCTGCATCTTTTATTATGTTTTCTGGGAGTGATGTAGAGGGGGTATTTACATTTCTTTTGGCATGTCTTAAACAAAGGACACATTTTGATAATACTGCTTGAACAGTTTGTCGTGGTCCAGTCCTATCTTGGACTGGGTTCACATTGCCCGGCGAGCCTGGTGTAAAAGGAAACATATCTTCACCAACAAAAGCCATAACAATAATTATTTATTGAAGTCAGACAAACACAATTAACAAGCACAAGTTCAATCTATAAGTGGAAACCTTGGAGTGATTTTCTAACATCTAGATTAATCCTGATACTCAACCCTAATACTAAATCTAACATTCAAATCTAATATTCCCGTCTAAGTAATCTCAGCTATCAGAATTGACAAGGAGACGAACTCTTGCTAACCTCTCAGGTCGGTACTTAATTTGATTCCTTTAATGATTAACCTAATACTTTGCTATAATACTATCAAATACGTGCAACGCTCGTTGAAGTGATCCGTAGACGATACTTACATTTAGTTTGGCAATTCCTTCTCTCTCTCTCCCCTCTAACATTTACGAAATCTAGACTTTATATAGTCGAGTTAATTAGCATATTACTATCTCGTGTTTTTCCCGAAGAGGCTGTGAAATAGAATAAATGCTGGCCCCAAAGTTACCCAAGAGGATTAGTTTGGAAATTAACGCGGATAGACCCTCAAGAAAAAAACGGGATTTATAAAAGGATCTCAATGGCCCGATATAAATTACGTTGAAAATTTTAAGTCTTAACTTATCTAGACATCTTAAATTTTAGTTTAGCAATAACTTTTATAGAACAATACGCTAAAGAAACACTCAAGCTACTAGCTCAAAATTTAATCACTCCCAGGTTTTAACTTTTACATTCATTATATAAGGTGTACCCCTTTCGGGCAAGGACCAAGGAAAAACCTCCCACTGGAGGGAAAAACCCAGCCGTACACAACCCGTAATCTTAGATATTTTAAATATATCTTGAATTACATAATTATTATCTTCGACTTTAAAATCTTCAAAACATCAGGGTCAGCCACCCTGAAATGAGAACTGGATCAGTGGACGTACAAAAAAATTGTGAACACTTTATACACACAACATTGAATTCACACATATTAAAATTATCAAATACTTTACAAATTTTATCTAGTTTCTAAAAATAAAACTCCCATTCCAATCGCGTAGCGCTGTTAGTGTTATGGTTAATTTCCTCTCTCTACGCCGCGAGTCCCAAAAACCAGATATATACTAATATACAATTCAACATGTTTATATATACACAATTATATACAATTTTTAAAATATTCAATATAAGCAATCAATACAATGAATTCTCGCACATTTAGCCAAGCCTTTGGATAAGGTAAACAAATGTAAACATACATATGCTTTCCACAATTTAAAATATATTTAAATATACAAAAGGACATTTCACTCAACGTAGTGAGACTTCTGCATTAGACAACATTATTAACAAAACGAGTCTTGCTTCTTGCAAAAACTCAAACGAGTGCCTGTCAGTAAAAATATAAATGAAACAATACAAACTGACTAATATCTTGCTCTTCTTCTTTCTTTATTGTCTCCTATCTGTCCCTCAAATGACGTGGACCTTCTGTTGGGTTGACTCTCTCCTGGCTCCTGGCAGTCTGCTCTATAGTCTCGGCGACTCCTCAAGTTGTAGTTGTGACCTCGTCCTTCTTGATCTCTTCTAGATCGGGTGGATCTTTCATGGCCTGCAATGATCCTATTGGTGATCTTGATCTGGCTTTACCATAGACTTCTCTGCTGTTTTTGGAATTGCTGAAGTTTGACCTTTTCTGTTGTCTACTGTAGCAATCTTCTACTTTATTTCTCTTCCTTGCCTGCACATTCGACGAGATGGAGGACGGGAGCCTTCGTTTGTAGACTTCTCTGGGGATATGTGCTCTTTTACTCCTCGGCACCTCTGGAAATGACTCCTGTTTTCTTTTACATCTTCTCGAGTGTTGGTATTTCATTATTTTGTGTGTCGTCTGGGATAGAGAGTCAGATATAGCCCTCTTACAATGACCCTTGGTCAGCTCTTGTCCACTCCTTTTTGTCTCTCTGTGATTACTTTTATTCCCTACTCTATCATTTTCATTTCTCTCCTGTCTTCCACCAGGCATATTACTCTTAGAACCTTGTGACCTATCTAACCCATATCTACCATCCTCAAAACTACTCAATTGATACTCGGATCCTCTACTAATTGAACAATCTACTTCCACTAAACTTTCATCGCTTTTTCTCTGATGGTAAATTCGAAACTGATCTATATTGACTGTAGTTCGTCTACCTGCCTTCCAAATTACAAAATTATTGTTTATAACACTCACAACTCTAAAAAGACCCTCAAACTTAGGGCAGAACTTAGCAAACGCCTTTTTACTGGCTGGACTAATAGGGTGAGTTTCGACCAACACTAAATCATCCACCTTAATGTTAATTTCGCGTCTCCTTTTATTGTAATATTTCGCCAACTTTTCTTGTTTTTTCATTGTATTCTGCTTAGGTTCCTCAAACACCTTTTCAATATTCCCAACTACAAAATCTGTACCATCTGTCACCATCACAAGTTTTTGAAATGGGGTAATAAGTTTCCTGCCCAAAAATAATTCTGCTGGGGTCTTTCCCATGGTTTCATGGACTGCCGTTTTTAATGCATATGCGAATTCATTTAGAAACCTATCCCAGTATTCATGATTATAATTTATAAAAGAAGCAATCATTTGTAATAAATCGCGATTAACACGTTTCGTTCGATTTGATTGAGGTCGATAAACTACTGTTTTGACATGCTTTATATCTAATCTATCACTTAAATGTTCAAAAACTTCGGAAACAAATTGGGGGCCGTTATCGCTGATTAATTTGATAGCAGCTCCATATCGCGAAATATAATTTTCGAACAGGGCATTGGCGATTATTTTTGCGGACGCCTTTCTGAGGGGTATTATTTCTAACCACTTCGTAAAATGATCCGTTATTACACAAATATATCGGTATCTTTGGGTTTCGATGTTGGGTTAGGGACTAATAAATTTAATGAAACTATTTCGTTCGGATAATTAGTTACAATCGGTATTAAATGATCAGCCGGTAACGCGTTCTTATAGTTAAATTTTTGGCACGTCTCGCATGTCAAAACATAATCATGTATCTCCCTACACATGTATGGAAAATAACATACATCCTTCACGCGTAAATATGTTTTCCCGTAATCCAAGATGTCCAACCTTAGGCTTATCATGAAATTCGTGCATTATCGCACCTCGCATTGAGTTTGGAAAATATACTCTCATTTCTCCTAGAGATGATGCGTATTTCGCATAAAATAACAATCCTTTGATGATTTTGAAATCCTGGGACCAGTTCCCACAGACCCCCGCATTTACTGAACTGTCATCGGGGTTTTGTAAGTAGCGATAAATATGACCCAGCTTGGGGTCCTGCTTTTGTTCAGCTATCAATTGTTCCCTTCACGAAAGTACCAAATCTCTAATTATTGCACAAGTTATATTGCTATCCTCAAAATTTTCCGCATAGTTCCATGACAACAAATCTGCCACAACATTTTGAACACCTGGTCTTTCAGAGAATAGGCCTTTCAAACTATTAAATAACGATTTTAAATCTTTTTTTTTATTTTGTTTTATTTTTGAATTCGAAAGATCAGTTTCTACATTCTCCTCAACTTTTTTGTAATTCTTCGATTTGCGAATCCGGAATCGCTAAAGACTTTTCCTAGAAATTCATGGTAATCTTCGCGTTTCGTATAAAGTTGACACCAAAATGCATGGATATTCGAGATCCTCTAATATGTGAAAATCCCATTTTTTGTGAATTCTCTAATTCGTATTTCTAATTCTATCGTCCCTACATTGTTGCAACAGGCGACCTGAGCCGTTATAACTTTTGCATTTGATTTTTTTATTGGTTTATACGAAAAATATGCCCTATATGTTTCTTCAGAGATGAACGACTTCTCGGCTCCAGTATCCCATAATGCTTTAGTGAAGATGTCGTTCACTAAAATTGGCACATACGGGAGTTCTACAGGGGACATTTTTAAAGGAGAAACCCTACAGGAGGTTTCTCATCAACATGCGATCGATCTTTATTTCGAACGCTTAAAAAGTTAAAATTTTTATGACTACCCCTATTCCAATGATTATTCGACCCCCGTTCAAAATTATCACTCGGACCCCTATTTCTATACTGATCTCTTCCACCACGATTTTAGAATCCGCGATCATTCCTATCAATACGGTTCCTGTTCTCGAACCCTTGATTATCATAATTCATCTGGGTCTCGTCCCATAGGAAGTCCTATATCCCTGCATCCTATTATTTGACGTTCAACTACCCAGTATCTCTCCAATTTCTAATAGTACGACCTTCTTTAGACCTCCTACTCACATCACAAGCTCGTCTTTCACTATTATTATTGCTCGAACCCGGATTGTCTCTCCTCAAATATCTGTCCTCGTACTTAGACATCATCTGAAGCATCTGCAATTGAGTAGTTGGATTTCTAATCTCTATATATTCCATGAATTGTGGTTCCAAACGGGCAACAATATGTTCGATCAAACTATCTTCCGACATATTTAATCCCAATTTTTTATGTATTTTTAGGAGGCTATAAATAAAATCAGACGGAGCCTGACCGTGACCCTGATACGACGAATAGAACTTGACTTGCAGTTCAGTCTTATTCTTAACCACTGGAAAATTTGCTGTCAAAACCTCTTTCAATTGCGCGAAATCCATAGTACTCCCTTTCACTATCGAAGATCCAAAGACATCAAACCAGTCTAACGCACGGCCTCTGAGACGCCCTTTAAGATAATAACATGCTAAATTATTAGGTATCTCGTAAAACTTAACATTACTGGCAATATATTCCAAAAATTCCTCTATATTCTCAACAGTAGAAAAGAAAATATCAGGCAAGAGCCTAAAATTGGATCCGACTCCCATCTCGGGTTAAGGGAGAAATGTCCTGAGGACAAACTCGTTTTGTGCCATTGTCGTGGCCCAGTCCTATCTTAGACTGGGTTCACATTGCTCGGCGCGCCTGGTGTAGAAGGAAACATATCATCACCAACAAAAGCCATAACAATAATTATTTATTGAAGACAGCCAAACACAATTAACAAGCACAAGTTCAATCTATAAGTGGAAACCTTGGATTGATTTTCTAATATCTAGATTAATCCTGATACTCAACCCTAATACTCAATCTAACATTCAAATCTAATATTCCCGTCTAAGTAATCTCAGCTATCAGAATTGACAAGGAGACGAACTTTTGCTAACCTCAGGTCGGTACTTAATTTGATTCCTTTAAGGATCAATCTAATACTTTGCTATAATTCTATCAAATACGCGCAACGCTCGTTGAAGTGATCCGTAGACGATACTTACATTTAGTTTGACAATTCCTTCTCTCTCTCCCTCTAACAGTTACGAAATCTAGACTTTATATAGCTGAATTAATTAGCATATAACTATCTCGTGTTTTTCCCGAAGAGGCTGTGAAATAGAATAAATGCTGCCCCCAGATTTACCCAAGAGGATTAGTTTAGAAATTAACGCTGATAGACCGGACACAAGTTTTTCTTGCATTCAAAATACAATTATGTTCACGTAGAATATTCAAGATCATTTGTAATCCTGCTTATGAATTATTATTTTTTTGTTCATTCATTATCAGTCTCTCAACGGCTGGATGATGGGATCGCAAAATGATAGGGTTCTTAAAATCTTCTGAATCCTTCCTATACGTTTATTTTGTCTTCACTGTAAGTATTTCCCTTCCATTTTTGTATGTTCCTAAAGAATTCATTTTCTTTCTGTTGATATCATGACTAAAGTATTCCTTTTGTACCATCTTTACAATATTTATTTCTGCTTGTTTTCTTTTACAATCTTTATTTCATCTTGTTTTAGTTTACAATCTTTAGTTCTTCTTGTTTAGTAGGAATTCTGCTCGAGAAGCAGAATTCCTACAGTTAAAAATGAATCTTTTCATCCAAGCCATCCTTCGTAGCATTCGATCATAGCTTGAAAAATAGTAGAAGTACCAACCTGAATCTTCGTTAATGTTTTTACCACTATTTCCACATTGATTTAAAGAACACACAACTGAGAGATTCTTCGAAGTTGGATTTGTTTTTCGTTTTTCTTTCTAGACAGATGGCTCGTCAAAAATAAGTTTAGAAACTGGCCAGTTTTCCTCAGTTTGTAGAAGCCATATGAGCCCCTCCCACCATCTACATAACTACATAAGAGTTGAGGAGCAGAATACCCTCTTGAATCTAAGCCAGCAGAATTAACCTTTCCTGGAAGAGGCTTCCACGAAGTTGGATCAGTCAGATTATTTTTTGATTTCTATTATTTACAAAAACTGACCAATGTTCTCGCTGAATCCATCTTAATACCGTAGTGGAATAGGTCCAGTAGTGTTGCTTTGCATTGTCCCACTGGAGTGCCCTGAGCACAGATCTGCATAGTCGAGCTCCCACCGTTGCAGCCAGCAACTCAAGACGAGGAATAGTAACGGTTTTAACAGGAGCAATCTCGATATGGCAGCCAAAGGATTTGTATGTGCAAAACCAGAATACTCTATACGAACGAAAACAACAGCTACGTATGCAAATTGGCTGGCATCACAAAATGTATGAATGCTTAAATTATGTTGACCACTTATAACAGGAGAAAAACAGCTTCTAACAGACAAATTTCTTAAGGAAATTAACTCTTCAAACCATTTTAGAATTTCGAGTTTCAAATTATCTTCAACTTCTCTACCCCACGGGATGTTGCCTTTCCAAATCTTCATAACATTAGTTTGGGAATTAAGAGGACAGCATAAAAATCCAATAGGATCAAAAACCCTATGTATAACGGAAATTATTATTCTCTTTGATACAATTTCAAGTTTGTAAATTTCTATCTAATCCAAATTAATTTTCAGTTCATCTTCTTTACGATTCCAAATCAATCATAGAACCGAAATAGCCTGTTCTGGGTCATCATGTTTTGTATACTTCCATCCTCTCAAGTTGAATTTTCCTTCAGCAATTATATGATGACTCTCCTCAATGAAAGATAATATTCCTGCTTCATTGTCTAAACTTGTAATTAAATCATCTACATAAAAACTTCGAAGAAATATATCCACTGTTATCTGACTATATATTTAAATTCTTTAGATATTTTTTCAGATGATGTTCAAGCACAGCTTCTAAGAGAAAAGGGCTGCTTTTCACACCAAAAACCACACGTGTATGCCGCATTATTTTTGGAACTACATTTTCTTTTCCATTTCACCAGAAAAAATTGAGAAAATTCCTATCTTCTGGTTGCACACTTATTTGTAAAAATTCATTCTCTATATTTGCAACTATGTAATATTTATGTTATCTAAATCTGAGAAGAAGATTAGGGATAAGTTCCAATAAATTTAGTCCAGATTCTAAGTACTGGTTGAGCGATGGGGATCCAACTTGTCTGGCAGAGGCATCAAAAACTGAGGGTACCTTAGTTGTTCCATGTTGTTTTACAACAGGTCTGTGTGGCAAATAGTGTTCATGCAAGTGAGATGAAGAGTTAACTGGATCATTTTCAATTATACCTAATTTTTCCCATTCCTTGAACACATCATCATAAGCTGTATACAAGGTTTCTTGATGCAATTTTTTAGTCGATGATTCTAATCGATTCATAGCAATCTCTTTATCACTGGGTATAGGTAAATGATTTTCTTTCCAGGCTAGTGAAACTTCGTATCTCCCTTCTGTATATATTCGAACACTTTATTCAAAATGTAATTTAGTAAGATTTTCTCTGTCCCTTTTGTTTTTCATTTCAACTGGGTCACTTATCCATAAAACCTCTAAACCAGAAAGATCGGAAATGGTAGCTTTTCGTAGAAACATCGAAATTACCATCATAGCTGTATCTTCTTTTTCAGAAAGTAAGTTAGTTTTCCCCATAAGAGTCCATCCTAGATAGGTTTCCATGGCTACTAATCCACTAGATAGAACTCTTCTCTTTCCAGTAAATAGTCTGCCTGCATTATCTGCTCCAACAAGAATATCAATTGGCCCCGAATTATTTTCTAAGTCAAACATTTGTATATTCATAGATTGCAACTCTTCAATCCACGGTCCGTACGAAACAGAAGGAACATCATTGCAAGTAATATCCTGATCAACTACGTCAAAATTACAATTAAAACTTCCAACTAAGCTACCTAGTTCAATTTTATAAACATTGTGAAACTTCTCTTTGATCACTTTAGGGATTTATCATGTGCTTTAACATCTTTTTCCAAATTATTTGATGTAGGTTTTTTTACATTTTTGTTTGACTCGGTGCACATAACTGCATAATGCATCTTATTGCAGACTAAGCATTTCACAAAACACCGACATTTTCCTACCCTATTTCCAGCTTTTAAACATTTGAAACAATAACCTTTATCTTTTAAAGTCTTCAATTTTTCGTTATAAGACATTTTTTGAGCTTTAAAGCGATTAATCGGTTCATGCTTTCTGCTATAGAAAACACAAAGTTTCTTACCCGACAATACGGCCACAAAACGCTAAACGTATTGCAAGAGAGGAGAGGTTAAGATTGTAAAAATATAAGATTGTGTGTATTAAAGATTGTATCGTTAAGATTGTCTTAAATTGTTCTTCATCGACAAATTTTATTAAGAATGAGTGAAAAGAATTAAAATTAGTTCTTAAGCAGTAAAAGTCTAATTTATTTGTAGAAATTCCACCATGGTAAGACACTTCTTTAAGTGATTTCCGTTTTCAGCACCGCTCACCTATTTTTATACATGAGTTAGGAGCATTCTTGAATGCGAGAAAGAGACACAAATAAACCCCTAACAGAAGTGACAAAAACACATTTCGTGTGGTGTGACATATTTAGGAGTTAATAAAAATACCGTTGAAATGTCTTTGATACGAAGGAACAGTCAAAATCAATTTTAATTATTTGTGTAGACATGAAATTTCTGAATAAATCTCTAATGATATTATATACAGTAATATTTTTTCACGACGCTTAGAATATTAATTCCAACTTTAGGATGGTTTGAAATTTTTTGTTCTTGCATCATTGAACTACAGAAATGTAAAAAAACTTTTTAAGTTCTTAGTTTTGGAAGGAATATTACTTTGTGTAAAGCTTTATTTGAAAATCATAAAAGAAAATGCTAAATGGAGTGCAACAGTCTTGATCGTGACTGCTGCCGGAGACACCCCTTCCCCTCCTCCGCACGTGTATAAATGGCTCTTTGATACCTTAGTTACGTTATTTTTCTTACAATTTGGTTCTTTTCTCTCTCTCGAAAAGATTGCCGAAGACTGGTTTAGGTATATATATGAAAGTAGACATTGGGAAAAACCTATTGTGTGTTTAACTTCTCTATTACTATAATAACTTGAAAATGAAATATTATTCTGATATTTTATAATTAAAATTGTATTTTTAGGCTTACCACAATAACATTGCTTGGGTTATAAGCAAGAATTGCCTGAGATGTCAACACCCATTCACTCGCAATAGCAGCTCAAGCAAGGGCTGCCGATGCCATTCCATCAAAAGGACGACCACCATAAACATAATGTGAATACACAACCCAAGGGCTCCGAGATAAACAGTCACTTCTTGAACCCCTCTGAAGAGTCATGTCTGTATATAAGTCATTGTAAAGCTTAATCTGTTTGAATATGTTGTTGATGTATTAAATTTTATTGGGGCTTCAGTGGGACATTGTGCGTGAGTGGGTTTATTTTTATAAAATTTTACATCCGCATTATTATTTTTAGAATATTAGTCATAGATATCATATAATTTGGTTCTCACGTATTATACCCTTTACGAATATTGTCATATCAAATTACATCATCAAATACCGTGATAATACCCGTAATGGAAACCGTTCCCCCGAACACAGTAATAATAATGATGGCCCCATTTGTTGACATCTTTTGAATTAGCAATGTGCTTTATTTGGTGAAATTACACGACTGTGTATAATACAAAAGGAACGCAGTGGCGCAACAGCCTATGAGAGCTAAAACCTACTGTATCTATCTCAGTTTACACGACCTTAGGCGCTTGGGTATATATGCAGATGTTTCGGTCAAATGGTCTGTCTGAGGCGAAAACCCCCAGTGTTCAGTTTCCAAGCAAGCTTGGTAGTCATTTATCCACTCATTGAAGGGATGAAAGGCTGAGTTGACCTTGCCCAGCCCGGGAGTTTAACCCCGGACTTGTGGCATGGAAGCACGATACAGTACCACTAAGCCGCTGGGTTTATAATACGTAAGTATCCATAATTTCAGATCACTGTCAAAAATGGCAAACACATTCACTCAGTTCTACACGATAATGCTTTCTGACCCACATGTTATATAAATGGGATGCACTTTTTTAACAAGAAGGGGTCAAACCTTGGAACCTTGATAGAATAGACTCTTGTCACCAAATCTTTTAAATCACATATGAGTTTGAAGGTTTCGAGTGCAATACTTCATTCTTCAAAACATAATACCTACAACACATGAAAAGTATATTCACAGGACTTCTAAAAACAAACAAAAAATATTAATCTATAATTGATATAGATAGTAGTTTTAAAATTTAAGTACTAAACCATCGACTAATTCGCCCAATTTAAAGACGTCGCCAATTCAAAAAATGTCATTAAATGCTGCTATCATTATTATAATTGCGCTCGAACAAAACGGGAACGGGTTTTCACTGTTGGCTGCATATCGCAGCATTTGACGATACCTTTAGATTTGATGAAATAGATCGAGATGGTATAATAATACATAAGAACTGTATAGTTAAATGGTAAGTAATTGCTTTATAAATATCAGTGGTTTACAATTGCTTCACAAATATCAACTTGTATACAATTGCCTTACAAAAATCAAGTAAGATCTTTTTTTTCGGCTTGTATAAATACAACAGTATGTTGTGTTTATACCAGCCGGCTTGCGAGTGAGCCTTAAAGTTCGACATGCTTCTCCTGCCCGTAATGCATCAATTGCTGTATGAAAAGGAAGTATTTGATGTTCGGCATCCAATGAAAGAAGAAGAAATTTAATGGCGGTTAGCAATCGACTTCTGAAAGATATTTATTGTTAATAGTGCATTGATTCTACACAACTGGTAACAGTTCATTAACGGATGTTATCCGTGGACTCATTGTCAATAATGAGGGACTAATAAAATTAAACAATTATTTTAGAAAAATTTTAAGGTGAAAACCCCTTTTTTAAACAGTAATACTTAGTGACAGTTTACATTTTTCATGAAATGCAATTTTTCGTTACTTGTACACAATTCTTATATATATTTTTTCTCCAAAATATGATAAATATCCAGTAAAACTCAGTATCCATAATTTTACAATAAAATGAAATACCATTTCTCTCCCCCCTCCACCTTTGATAAATAGTAAAAATATTATTTTATAAGAAAAGTAAATGAATTACTCTTAAAGCTTATTTATAAGATATCGTTATTAAATCTACACTGCTGGCAACACAAAATGAAGGAAACATACAAACCATTTGAAATTTACATCATGCATTGACAGTGATGAAATAAGTAAATCATTAGCATTATAGCACAACGTTCATCACGGGCGACCGTAGTGCTCTTAGGAAATTCTATATAAAGGGAGAACAGATTGGAGATTTGAGTTACGACAATTGTTTTTTCGTGCGTTTTGTTTTCGTAAGTTGTTTACCTATGCCTCGTGGAAGACACCAAGCATCTTTTGACTAAGTTTCTAAATGCGACCGTGGAAAAATAGTAGCTTTTAGGGATTGTGGATCCTCCTTCAGAGAAACCTGTCAGCGTGTTGGACGAAACCAAGCAACTGTGATGCAGATCTGTCTTCGCTGGATTCAGAAGGAAACGACGGACATACGGGGACAATCGCACCCATCTCGTTGCACTACTACCCGTGATGACAGGCGGATTGTGCGCAGGGCTGTGATTTATCGCACAGCCATATCACGAACCATAGTACAACAGATTCAGTCTTTTACACATCATACAGTGTCCGCTCGTACCATTCGAAGCCATTTGCAGCAGAGTGGAATGTCCGCGAAGCTCCCCTTTTTTCATTTACCCTTGACTGAAAATCACAGGCATTTGCGCCACCAACGATGAATTTTGGACATGGAAAACGGAACGGATCAACATTGTGTCTACTGACGAATCCAAATTCAACCTGCAACATCACGACGGTCGGATTGGAGACCCCGTGGTAAAAAGCCGCTGAACTGTTGCGTTATGCATCACCACACTGGTTCTGCATCCGATATCATGGTTTGGAGTGTGGTATTGAATTTCACTGCTACACCCTTCTAGCACGCATTACCGGTACACTGAACAGCTTGCGCTACATCTATGAGGTGTTGGAGCCCGTGGTCCTCTCATTCATTCAGCGCTTGCCATCAGCTATTTTTTAACATGATAATGCACGAACACACGTGGACCTCAATGTTCAAGAGTTCTTTTTTACCCATGATTGAATTGCTTTCTTTACCTGTTTGTTCTCCCGATCTATCGTCAATCAAAAAACGTATGGACAAAACTTGCACAACGACTGGCCCGGGATACACCACCTATATTTACACCACATCAACTTTTGCAATATGTGGCAGCCGCATGGACTGCTGTACCCCAAGGATACATCCAAAGACTCTTTGATTCTTTGCCGAGGCGTGTGTGTGGCAGTGGTTATAGACACCACAGGCAGCTCTACTAACTATTTGTTTTGTCTATATCTACACGCCAAGAGGCTGTTATTTTAATCGTTTTATCTTTTTGCAACATGTTATCTGCAAAATAAGTTTCACTGTGTGATATCTTTGGGCCTTCTTGGTGTTGCATTTTGTATGGCCAGCAGTGTATATAATAAAATTATTGACACATATATTAAAGTCATTTCAATTTATTGTTTTATTTTTACTTGATGATTGTTTTTTAGGATAAAATGCCTGCATAGAAAATAAATTTTAAAAAAAACTTATATTTCTATTATTATACAAATACTTTCCCATTACAGTTATTTGAGTTTTGCCAAATATATCTTAATATAAAATAAAATGAGTGCCTCAGTAATAAGGAAAACACAATGAAACATAACACACATTTTTATTAAATAAATTCAACTCACATAGCTTAAATGAGTAAATATATTTTGATTAAGAAATGAACAGCATTATCTTAAGATGTAATAGATTATATTTGCAGTCGCTGCAATTTCTTATCAAAGAGATACACTTATACAAATCTAAATACTTCGAATTACTATTTTTAATGCAGTAGCTTAGATAAAAAGCAAAAAAAGAAAAAGATGTAAAAAGTTAGAAAAGAAAACATCATTATCGGATTTCATATTTCAAAACAAATTTAAAGTACATTATTTACAGAAAAATAAATAATTAAGAAGGTACAATCAAATATATTTGAAATTAAATTGAGACAGTAATCGTTTTATAAAGAATTTTCAAAAATGTCTCTACATATTGATATTTGAAACATAGACAAATTATAAACTTGTTTGCCTCTTTATGCATAAAATATAGAAAAATGAATGTTTTATATTATTGTACGATGCACATATCCAAAATCGATGAAGCATTAAATAAAACTGTAAATAACACTTTTATATTGAAAAGAATATAATCATTGCTCCTTAAACAAATAACATTGCTTAGTGATTGGAAACAAGCCGATAAATTAAGAAAACAAATAAAATTCTATGGCGTTGTTATAAATATTAATATAATCGCGAATTTGTGCACATGTGTACGAAACATGATATTAAATAATTATAGTGATTTCAAAGAACCATAATGATTTTTAAAGTTATATTTCTCACTCGAGATTGAAAATCTAGCATAAAAGTTTCAGTGCATACACTTTGTTACTACTCTTCTACTTTAAAAATTTAGGTCGCAAATAATAAAAATGACGATTCCATAATCATAAAATTTGTCCTATTGCAGTTTGAATAGCACACAACATATGTTTTGTTTTGAAAACTTTTAAGGTTGATAATCATTTGAGGATAAAGGCCTATAATGTTTTATTTAATGTTTATTTTCACATGAGAGAGAGAGAGAGAAAAAGCTAATCAGTGTTATGGAATATATTATTGCGTCTAATTTTATTCGTAAGCTAGAAATCGCACAATTTTTTTCCCTCTCAATTGTGAAATTTGAAAGTGCAAAATTTCAAAATCCTTCACTTGAAATATTTAAAATTGTGCGAAAAAATGCAGTTATTTATTAAACTGGAATAGAGAAAATTTATTGAATTATTCAGTTCTTACTCACTTATCACAAAGAGACTAACTAATGATTGAGTAAAAGAGATAAGATGCATAATCATTTATGGTGATGTCAACATTAGTAAAGCAGGTTTACTATACCTAAGAGTGCTGTTAAGACTCAGAAAAAAGCACCACTTATATGAAATAAAAAAAATTATATAGAAATTAAAAGCCGATTCAAAAATAGACTAATAAGAAAATTATATGAAAAAAAAATATTTTTTTTTTATTTTTAGAAGAGAAACTTGTTAATGGGAACCTTCTAAAATTTTAGGATAAGGCATTTAATACATAATGACTTTTTTTAAACTATTTTTTTACTTTTAGGTCTTATGAAATAAGTATCCAGAAGAAATGAAATGGGTCTATATATATATACATTCATGCTTCCATAGTTTGTTCTTCCCTTTTAGATTAAAGTTGTGAATATATTCGTATCTTTTTCCCCTTCGAAAAAGTATATTATTCGAAGACCATTTTAGTTACCGGAGGACACTAAATAAACCTAGACGCTTAGTAAGAGATGCATTCGTTAAAATGCGATAGTATATTGTATTAGTTTTTACCTTTCAAGCTATTGTATCTTTGTGAATACAAAGCTGAATAAATAAAATACTAAAAATTTATAATGTAATTGTTTGATATTTATGAATCTTTATTTATGTATAATTTTTCTTAGAAAGGATTTTAAAAATATGTTTTTAATATCATGAATGCTTTTTTTAAATAGAAAAGAGAAATATATATTTTCTCATGCAAATTAAAGTAAAATATTTTATTACGAAAATATTTTCTCAAAGTATAAATTATTCAGGTTATTTTGCATGGAATTTTTGTTTTACTTTATTTCATATTTAAATTAGTGCCTATGAACTCGATTCATCTGACGTCATTATCATATCTCAATACGCTCAGCAAACTCCCATGTGTGTTTGATTCGACTGAGTATTTTGGAGGATTTTTCGGATTAGCATCTACTATCATATAACAAAATTAAATACTGTTGCTTACTAAATTGTCATAATGCAAAAGAAAAATCTGACTGTAGGACCGAAAGGTTTTTCGGTTTCCACTGAAGAATAAATATTTATTAAATAAGTAGATCCAAAACTTAGGTTGAACGAACTTCAAACCATCTACCTATTCATCTATATGCTCCAATCATTTTGAAGAAGCTTGCTTTACGTATCAGCTTTTCACCAACAGAAGAACATTTAAAACCAAATTCAATTCCTACAAAACTTTGTTTTTACGAGCCACCATCTACCCAAAGAATTTTGAGTACTTACTTATTATCGCAACTATGGCCAACTCTATTAATGACTCGCCAAATTTGCAACCACGATTTCCAATGTGTCGTACCTGCTGAATTGGCAAACATGTGGGCTTCGTTTCATAGAATGTCGCCTCTTTATCTAGCATTTTCCTCCCGAATTTCCTTATAGGAGTGGTTTCACTGTTTCTCTTTTTTTTTCTTTTTCCGGGTCTTTCTTGTCTCATTAGTTAGACAGCGTTTGTGTGTGTAATCCCTTTTTTTTTGTATTTGCAATGTTATACAAAATTGTTAAGTATTTCTACTGTATTATTCTCCCTTTTCTCAAGAATTTTGTGGGGAGGGTCCCTCATTCTAGTCCACTTTGTATATTTATTTTGTTTAGTACATTAATAAAGTAACATCTTGGAGGGTCGATGCACAGCTCGAAACCCTTTGGGTGGGCTTGATTCTTCCGAGTAAGTAAGTAAATATAATGTCGCCAATAGGTTGTGATAATACGAAAGTACCAAACTATGTATATATTTATTAACTATACGAAAAGCAAACGACTAGAAAATATATTAAGAATATTTAGAGTGCTAAAAAAATTTAAAGAATATAATACTAAAATATTTGCAAAATCGACAGTTAGTGCACAACCAACAGAATAATCCGATTAGCTGTAATTGTTTACTTGATAATCACGTTACAATCGCCAAATGACCACAGCACTCTCTGGCGATAAATCGACCCCATTGATATAAATACACATGTGCTATCTACTCCGTAAATGAATGCAACTAAATTTTAAAAAAAATATTAAATGGAAGTTTTCTTTCATTTCTATTTGATAAATGTGAAAACACGATTTTTAGTTTTATTTTATCAAAATATTCATACAATTTTGTATGTATGTGTTGGACATAAAATCAAATAAAATGTAAAATCTTATAGATAAAATGAATAAATAACAGAATAAAACTTGAATATGTTTATAATTTCCCAAGGATTTCTCATATTTTTATTGATTTATTTGATATTAAATCACATTAAAACGCTCATTTCAAAGAACCATGTATCGTAACATTTAAAACACGTAATAATATCGTAAGCTGAAAATTGAAAATGTAGAACTTTGTTTTTAAACTAATTAAATATACTAGCCAACACATAGAAATTCAGACTAACACTCTATTTTTTTTAATTAATTTTTAAATTCTTGTAATAGATAAATAATTATTTTAATATGCACTCATTTAAAAAAAAACCTACTTTTGTTTACATAGAGGGTGGTACCAAATTCATGGTACAAACTTTAAGGTTAGGTGCAGGACATTGTAACAAATCATTTTTTTCATAGAAATGTATGGGCGCAAGTGTCGCGGTGAGGCGCAAACAGGGGAAATAAAAGAGGAAAGAAAAATGGAGTTATAGGTTCATTTTGTTGCCGGTAGGGGCAGTAGATGTCTGACCACCGTCCAACATGATGCATCTCTATAGGGGATAGCGCCATTCTCATTTGGGCTGGCGCTTACGATGGGAGACTTTACGTGAGCCGAAAATGCAGACATGCATTATACTTGTACGACCGTATAAGTGGTAACAGCAGAGCAGCGCTACGAATGTATCACACGCAGTTTCCTGATGGACGTGAATGCCGGGTTACAGAACTTTTCAGCAATTACATCGTTAACTTCATGAAACATGTATGTTCCACTTCACCAGACATGATGCTGGTGGACAAAGAGCTGTGCGCAGACGAAACCTAGAAGAAAGCATCATAAACGTAGTGGCTGTTAGACCAGAGTCAAGGACAAGAGCTATTTGCTCATCACATAAGTGTGTCATACGACCATTTGTAGAGTGATAAATGATAATCATTTACTCTTCTTCCGTTTTCAGTGAGTACAAGCTTTTGAATCCGGCAGGCTATCTTCTCCGACTACTAGTGGGTGGTAAAGTAAAGTGAGCTACAGCTGGATTTCATAGTTCAGGTGCTGAACAGTTATGTGAAGAGTTATTGTAAACATTACGCTTGTCAACGACGCTTTCAACAAATACTTTGACTTTCATTTCGTCTTTTATTTTTTGTGTTTGTGCCTCACTGAGTCGCTTGAACCCATACATTCCTATTCAATAAGTGATTGATACAATGTCCTATACCAACCCTTAAAGTTTGTACCATGAATTTGAGACCACCTTGTATACCAGAATATGCATAACAAAATGGTGAGTACTGCAGCATCTCATTTGATGACATATAAAGAAAAATATCTATGCTTCTTAGAAACTAGTGAACATCTATTGATCTCACTGCTGAGTTTAAAAATCTAGTTTATCATCTAATGCATATCCAAGCACACCTCGAAGAAATTACATATATAATAAAAACTCTAGATGTGAGAATAATTGCCTTCCAAGTTAACTAATTGATTCACTATTGAAGCTTTAATATGACTATAAAATGTGCTTCTATTTCTATCTTTTAATCTTACAAGAAAAAAGGAAATAAAAAACTAGCTAAATTAGATGAAATACTCATAATAATTATGAGTAAATTTTACTTGTTAAAAAATATCAACATTTATCTATCAGATAAATTGAATATAAACAATGGATACATTAAAAAACATGTTTATCAATGCAATAAAGAAAAAAGTAAGAATCCTAATAGGCATACTAAATTACATACAATCTTTTATCTAAAAATATGATATATTTGCCATTTACATTATAATATATTTTGAACTTTAAATATGCTAATGCCCTTCTCCTCAATAATATGTGTTAGTAAGTTGAAATATGGCATGTGCATTAGCATAAAACAAGCCAAATATATTGTACAAATTAATATGGGATTAAAATTTTCGGTAATCCATCACAGAATTAAAGCTATATGGGTTTTTAAGTACCATACCATCTATGAATTTCACAAATTTAAAAAAAAAATGCCAAATACTGCCATAGTTACAACAGTGTTCAACACAGTGCACAATATAGTGTTCGAAAATAGACGGGAACGGTTGTATGCTACTGGCGATGATATTTGATTTGATGAAATTGGTCGGTTGTATAATACATAAGTACCAATTTTTGCTATAAGTCGAAATTCTGAAGAATTGGAATTTTTCATAGAAATTCGTCCATTAAAAAGAAAGAAGAGATACCTAATTCTTATATAAATGTACACAACTTAAAGAAGCATCTTATTTCAGTCCGCATCCTTTGGTAATTGCGCTAGCATCTAATACTTCTGTCCTGGTTGTCAAAAAATAATAGTTCGCCAAGTTGGCAAATAAAGATGAGGACTAAACTAGTATAAAACCGAGCTTTATCAACAATTTCTCGCTCATGTTTGAGCATATGTGTGGAAATTGCATAAATGCATTGATTTCTAGTACATTTCTAAAAATTTTACTAAAAATACTTTTACGAAATTTTGAAAACATTTAAGATAATTAGGAGTTTAAAATTTTTTCTGTTTATAATTTAATGTTATTTTACAAAAGACGTATTTAAATTTCTGATTTAACCTTTTGTAAAAAGATTATTTCGTCTAAAATTAGTTTTCCACAATTTATTTTCAAGCATCCATAGTCTATACTAAAGGCAGTTTTTTTAAGGTAAATTCTTTAACTAAAGTATTTATTAAATGTTGATGTTTATTTGGAATTCCAAGTAAAATTCTAATTTGGTCAACACCTTTTACAAAGAAGAAAAATCAGTTATGTCAACTTACGCCAGCAGCTATTTTTCCTTACTGAACTTCTGTCTAATACGGAGATAATAATACGCCGAGTTGGCTACAAATGAAGATGTGGGACAAAAGAGGATTCAACTGGGTTTCAAATTTTCACAATACAGTTGAATACCTTAAACAATACTATATATTTTTAATACTGAATAAAACTATTTCGCTTTAGCCTCATTATTTTCTCAACACTAAAATACATTAATACATTCAATAATATATACAAATATATCTATATACAATAAACAGTTATACTTATGTACATAAATAACTGATGTCGTGCAGATAAGTTTCGAAATAAAATATCAGAATAATACCTAAGCAAACCTTTGAAATTTACAGACGTTTCAGAACAACTAAACATGCATATTTAGAGATATTAGAAGGTGAACTGTTCAAGATACTTGCGGATGCTATTCATTCCGGAAGTATTTTTAAAATGCCGAAATATCATCTTGTTTATTATGTTATCTTGTTATAGAGTTTCATATATTTTTTCGAAGTAAAATGTTTCATTGAAAACAAGATGAATCTTTACAGTGTTTGGCATGGACAGGTTCTTTTTTTTAAATCATGTCTTCTTTCAATAAGAAGGAAAGTCTTTTCATTTATGAGTGCAGTTGATCGCTCAAATGTTTGCTGGACTGCCTGGAACAAGTAAAGGTGTCCGGTTTGATGAATTGGGGGTCTCTCTAAAATAATCGAAAATATATATTAAGTTACATTAATAGATTTTATAAAATGACTAAAGCAATATTAAATTTAGTCATAAGAAATTTCACTCGAATCTGATGTAGTTAAAAACGTTTTAGTCATAATTTTCATTAAAAGTTTTTCAAATAATATTACTAAAATACTGCATCATTTAATAATAAAAGCAGTAAACTATTCGAATTAAACTCGCGTGAGACGTCAAAGTCACATGATAACTGCAAGCATGTGTTTCCAGCCATTGAGTTCTTAAACTCTTGCGATGTCATAGTGACAAGATAGATGCAATCACGTGTTGCCAGCCAATCTGTACATGTGCTTCACTGTAGCCAATTGTTGCTTTTTGTGCAGAAATTTTCTTCCGAGAAGTACATATTTATCAACAACAATAACGCATTGAAATAAATAAAAATGTTATTGATTTAAAAATACAAGTATAATATAGCATTATTTTTAAATTTGGAGAGGTTAAACAGTTGATCATTTTACTCAATAATCAAATTTGAAATTTTTTATAAACTTTACGAATAGAATAAAAAAAGAAAGTCTAGTGTCTGTTTTGAATTCATTGGAGAATACATGACCGTCATGAACTTAGTACATAAACTTTAATCATCTTTCAAAACAGAACGCATTAATAAAATTCAATGCATAAACGCAATGAAATATATTAGAAAAAATACGTCAGTACCGATTCGAAGATCGTTGATGAAGCTTTAGATTTACCAGTTCGACTTAGTGGACAAGATTATTAAGGATATTGAACAACACACATCTGATTATATAATGTGTTTAATAAACATTCTGGTTGAATGTTTCTGTAACATCCAAATTGACACTTTTCACAACTAGCACACCCGATAACTTGAACCACAGGTGACCATGATGAATTCGTCATTTGAGTAGACACCTATTTTCCATATTTGTGCCATGTCAATGTGACATACACTCCTATACAATAAATGATTGTTACGATGTCCTGTACCTTGTAAGGAATGAAATATTCTCTCATTACCACCTAGAGGTGTGAGAGGAAGGGAAGAAAGCCTAACAATATAAACTACCAAGCCATTTATTGATCGAAGAAATTACCAACACAATTTAATAAATTCCACGAAAAGAGATGTTCTCAATGTAAGCAATATATGGATTAGTAACGAGATGCCTGAATTACCAGAGAACTTTAAATATCGACCCTCTTATTTCAGGATCAACCATTGTCCCAATTATCTGAATACTAATTAAACTGTAGTGACCAATCGTCACTTTAAATCTTTCACCTATCAAATATCTGAAATATGTTATAAAATGGTATAATAGCTCAGTGACAATCTACTCCAACTCCTCATTTTCTCTCCTTTCTAGCTTGAAAGCCTAGTCTATACATAGCTGAGCTAATCTGAATAATAAGGGTTTCTTCTTCAGAGAGTTGGTTGTGAATGAACTGGAATTGATAGACGAAAGATTTTCCCAAGAGGATTAAGGAAGGTACTCGGATAAATCCGTTACAATCTACCCTTAACGTTTGTACCATGAAAATTTAGAACCACACTGTATTATGTAGCAAACAATTATTTTACAACAATATTGCATTGCTTATTTGAGGCGGTGGTTTTCAAATAGTCAGGGTCGCAGAATGGTGGATTTTGTCAATCGGTGGAGTCATTGATTAGACTTATAAAAACCTTTAAGACCCACTGTGAAGAGGGAATGATACATGTTAAATCGGTATAGATTTAAGGTTATTAAACAAGTATAGTGTGGAAGTCTGAAAAGTGATGTGCCAGCTCAGATGCTATATTTCTTATTTGACAATGGTACAAAATTATGAAGACCATTGCCAATAACTCTCTCAAGAAACTCCGGATAACGATTTTCTATTTTTGAAGTGAAATCTGTAGTCGAGTTTACTAAAAAGTAAATGTAAGTGAACCGTCACCCTCGGGTTGGTGACACCCGCTTAATTTTGAATAAAAAACTTTTTAGGCACGTGTTTTTTTCCTATAAAATTAAATGCCCTATAAAACATTTAACTTTTATTTTCCGTTACATTTTCAAGTATTAAATTTAGTACCCACTTCTTTCAAAATAACAGATGACCCTAAACAGAACTTTTAGCCCCGACCAATAATTTTTATAGCCTTATATGTCAGCCATTATTTTCAAGTATAACCCATATCTAAGAACAGTACATAGACAAATCTGGAAATGAGTGTAAGCCACGTAGAATGCCATCTGGCGTCGGTTTCTCTCAGCGAAAGGACCGATGCTCTCCACGAGACAGTGTCACGCTCACATGATAATACGCTGACACGTGCCATAAATTGTTTTATGCTAGTTATCTCACTGTTCAATTAAGTAGGGCATCAGCTGTTTCGGATGCACGTTTAAAAACAATAAATGAGAGCTTCACATAAACAAAAAGCAATTCAAGAAACAGAAAATTCATAAGTTTTGCGGTTATTTTTAATCCTATTTTTCTATATTTATTTACATTTTTCTGTAACATTTAAGTAATAGGTCCTAATAATATTATAAATGCAAATGTGAGTTTGTTTTTTACGTTTTCATGCCTAAATCACTAAACCGATTTTAAAAATTCTCTCACCAATGGAAAACTACATTATCAGAGAGTAATATAGGGTATATTTTATTCCCGTATTCCTACGGGAACGAGAATTAAGGCGGTAAAACCATGGGGCGCTGCTTAACCCCGCCAAGTTGGTGCAAGATTATATATTTTGTCATATCGGAAATTTTGATAAAAATTTTCTCACATTTTTAACAAATAATTGAAACATAGTGTAATTTAACATCTTTACTAAAAGCAATTTTTTAAGGATTTCTTATTAATTGATGAAAGTTTATTACGTTACATTTATTAGGTGTTAAATTCAAACTGAGAAATATCACCAAGTTGGCTCAAAATTGTCTATTTCGACATACCCAGAAATTTTAATACAAATTTTCTCACACTTTTTAAAGTCTTAGAAAACTGAGTGATATTAAAAGCTCTATGGTAATATTAAAGGACAGTTTCATTAAAATTTTTGAATAATCTAATTCTTAATTCTTTGATTTTTTTTTCAAAAATAATTCCATTATATGGCCATGTTTTGCACGAAGTTTTTCATTTATACTAAACCTAGATATTTTATTTGAATATATACTAGATATATATTACTATGGAAGAAGCCATGCAATGTCAATTGCTGAATAAAATTAGAGAACTTTACACAATACTTACATCATGCGGTTTTTCTAATCCTCAAACCCTTTGGAATAAGTACAAAGAGTAATGGGGGAATATATTTTGCGATGACTGCAGAGAGAACATGCAGATTTGGCTTTCAATGAACATATTTACAAGGAAACGCTAATAATAATTTAAAATAAGGTTTTCATAATGGTTGGGAAGAAGCTACATGATTTTGGAATGATCAATCAGTCCACGACGAATCGATGGAAATGATTTTTATAATGAAATTGCTCGAGAATTAGACTACCATTTTATAGCATTGCAACACCAAGCAACAAAATTAATTAATCTATTAATTCCAGAACATAGTCACGTTTTCCATCAATTTTTATATAAAATAGAATCCGGTAGTGATGCACTCCTTTTACTCAATTCCCCTGAAGGAACAGGAAAGACTTTTTTGCTAAGTTTATTATTAATGTCAGTCAGAAAATACAAGAAGATAGCAGTTTCTGTAGCTTCTTCATTTCTAACGGAGACACTACTGACCGGTAGACGTACTGTACATTCCGTTATAAAATTATCGTTAAATTTTGCACATGAAGATTCACCCAACTGCATTTTCAGGAAAAATAGCTCTTGAGGCAGGATACTTTGACAATGTAAGCTTTTAGTGTGGGATGAAAATACGATGCCTCAGAAGAAAGGTACAGAAATGATAAATTGGACCCTTCAGGATTTAAGAGATAGTACATATATTATGGGAGGAATGGTAGTTTTATTAGCTGGTGATTTCCGACAAACTCTCAAAGTAATCCAGAAGGGTACACCGGCAGATGAAATCTGAGCCAGTATTAAATCATCAAGCTTATGGGTGAAAGTTAAAAAAATTTCTTCTAAAAAACGAATATGAGAGTGAATCTTCAAAATTATGTAGATTTGTAACATTACGCAAAGAGAAGCTATTGAAAATCAGTGATGAGTGTTTGAACGCAGATGTGCTGAAGGTTATATTTTACTTGCCAGAGAATTTTTTAATTAAGTAGAAAATGATGTAGATCGTATTGCACAAGTTTACCCAGGCTTGCAACAGAATTTAAATTGTGATCAGTGGTTATGCACAAGATCAATATTGGCGCCTAAAAATGACATTGTCAATAAAATGAACGCTGAAATTTTAGACTTGGGGAGGATGAAGGAATATTTATTAATGGATACAATCACATGGATTCAGAACGCAAAGTACTTCATATCCCACGGAGTTCATAAATTCCTTTGAACTTTCGGGTGTACACACACATAAACTTCAATGAAAAATAAATGTACCAGATATGCTTATGCAAAATCTCGATGCTCCTCGACTATGTAATGGAACGAGACTTTGGATCACAAAATTGATGCAGAATATACTTGGTGCCACTATTTTAACAGGTGTCCGGAAAGAGGAAAATGTTATCATATATCGAACTCCAATTATCCCCACAGACCTACCGTTTCAATTCAAACGAGTTCAATTTCCAAGCAACCTCAGTTTTACTGTTACTATTAAAAAAGCGCAAGAGCAAACAATGCAGGTAGCAGGGGTGCATTTGGAAAAGCCATGTTTTTTTCTTATGCTCAACTATATGTATCCTGTTCGTGTGTCTCCAATGCCCAAAATCTTCACATATTTGCACCTGAGGGGAGAATACATAACACAATATTCAGTAGCATCTTAGAATAATTTGTTTTGAGCTCTTTTAAAGAGGAATATATTATTTATTAAGCGCAGATACTTTCTAATTTTAAATTATTAATGGATTAAGTTATTGTGATAATTTGTGTTGTTAATTATTATAATAAAGTATGTTTTCACAAGTTTTAAAACTAATCTCAATTTTATAATACTTAAATTTCAATGGTCCCAGTCAAGCAATAAAAAAAATATCATATTTTATTTACTTTCTTATGATTCTGACTTTGAGAGCTATTTAAAGACATCAACGTGAGAGAAGCCACAGGTAAAAGCTAGTAGTGTATAAATGTTATAAACCATTCTCATATTATTCATAATTTCATTTTATTAGTATATATGATTTGATGTTTTAATAGTGTATTTCAGCTTATGTAACAATATTAGATAGTACTACGATGATGCTAGAGTAGATTTTAATAGAATTTTTTTTATCTTAGGATTTGTATGATACCATGCATTTTTATATCAACTATGTTATTGCTTGATAGGATAGTATTTTGACATATATACTAGAAATTTATAAATTATATGTTAGCAATAACACAAATCTAATCTTATGAAAGAATGAGAGGAAACGAAGAGCTCCTGTCCTGGAAGCAAAATAGATTATCTAAAATAGTGTACATTTATGTGTAAGGAATTTCATTTTTTTCAATTAATATTTTAGAAGTATTATTTTTTTGTTTGTTGGTATAATTTCGTTTACTTTAACATATTTTGATTTTTTTTATTCGTATTACAGAAAACTATTACCGTGTGTAATATGCGTTTCTTTATTATGTTATGTATTGGTTTGTATACATTGAAAATTGATTATGTTTGTAAGGGTCGATACCAGTGACTCCCTTTTAAAATTGGGAGAAAATGTAAGGATAGTTAAATTAGACCTATAAAATTAAATTCCCTATAAGACATTTAACTTTTATTTTACATTGCATCTTCAAGTATTAAATTTAGTTCTTCTTTCAAGGTACAGATGACACTAAACAGAACTTTTATCCCCGACCATTATAATTTTTAAAGCCCTATATATCAGCATATTTTTCAAGTATATCCCATAACTAAGAACGGTACTTAGACACATCTGGACATAAGTGTAAGCCACTTAGATGGCCAAATCTTATCGGTTTCTCTCACCCCAAAATCCTGCCAAGGCATTAAGCGAAATTTAGCGCTTTGCTTCAGAGGTATATATACGGCTCGCACAGCTAGTGCGTTAATTGCCCTTGGCGTATATGTACGTCTTATCGAAGTACGATCATTTTCTCTGCGCTACTATCAGTAAAACTATTTCGAGGCTTTGGAATGCAATAAAAGGATCTTGACAGAGTTTGAGAAGGATTTATTTATATTATAGAAACATTTGATTATTTACGTCACCTTGCAACAACTTTTGGGTTGTTAGTGTTTGGGGGTTTAAGCAAACATCAGCCAGGGAAAATTTTAAACACAATTTCTTCACTTAATTAACCAACACAATTAAAGGTAGGAAATGTACTTAATAAATAACCCGGAAAAGCAATCGCATAGGTTTAATGCTACTAACATATAATTAAAATTACTTAACTGAATCCCGCAGTGTTCTTGACTCATACACTTGAATTCTCGGCAAATATCTTGTTTAACTATACAACCTCCGGTCTTAAGCTTGCAATTTAATCAACTTTTAAACGCCAACTATCCACCATCAACCACCTCAAGTACACAAATGCCAACGTTTAAATAGAAGTATGCATCAAACTAAATCTCGTCTCCTTCACCGAGGAAATGTTTCAACAGAACTTACAGTGCAAGAGGATAATTTTACCCAAGAATATTAGTAGAAACTTCACGGATAGATCCGTTATAACGTTCTCTCATATTTTACACAACATCTAGTAAAAAATAAAACAAAAATCATAAAAATTTTAATTTTATTTCCCTTTTCTGCAAAACTCAACAGCTTTAAATAAATGGTTGAGGGATTGGGGAAGGAGATCGTTTAAACAATACTTACCT
Organism: Trichonephila clavata; assembly: GCA_019973975.1. Classification (NCBI taxonomy): domain Eukaryota; kingdom Metazoa; phylum Arthropoda; class Arachnida; order Araneae; family Nephilidae; genus Trichonephila; species Trichonephila clavata. Next base: position 29,775 of record BMAO01038426.1, read on the forward strand.
TCGAGAAGGTGGTGACGAGAGTTTTCTTGGAGTTACGGTGGTGCAAAATGAAAGTGAGGGAGATATCGGAAGTGTCATTGTGTGTGGCCGCGTGGGCCGGAGCTCACAAATTCTGCACGATATTTGCAATGTTCTGCTTGAACAGCTTTGTCGTGAGGGTATACAGCATGGGATTCAGGGCAGAATTTATGGGTAGAAGAAACACGGCCACCCAAGCATACAGGTCTTTCTGAATCTCAAAGCCTGTAGAATAAACCAAGAAAAATTGGATTAAATCAAGTCATGGTTCTTGGGCCGAACAATAAGCGAGAATTCCAATGTGTGAACCCAGCATTCTATGAACTTTTGAAAACAACCGTACTGAAAGATAAGCAAACGCTCAAATTTTAGGATATTTGTAATAATCGGCGTTGAAACTGAATTGTGAAAAAGACTCTCGTCGTGTGGAATGATACTGGTTGCTGTATAGTGAATGAAACTCAAAGCCTCACAGCTGGTATAAAAGTTAGAACAGGGCTTCTGAAGTTTCAATATTTGTGACCCAATATTCCATCATATTTTTTATCTCTCCCCTCCTTACAAAACAGTGCATTTAATTCAATAATACACTTCGACACTTCTACACTTCACATGACAATTCAAAAATACACTGCTATAGATAGAATTATTCCGAAGATTTGTGAATGCAATAAAAGGACCTTGCGACCTTTGTGATAGATTTACTTATTTCAGAGAAATTCATTCCTTTTCTCTCCCCCCTTCCCAATACATCACTTACGCGCACCTACATGGAAAATGAGGGCGTTGGGGAGCAATTTGCGTAACTTTAATTCCGCAGTTAAGGGAATAATTATAAACCGTACAAATTATCAAGATAAGTGTTAATTTTTGTATATAATCCTTCACCGGCATATTCAATGTTTTGTTCATTGTAGAAAAATATTGCTTAAAGTATAACAGAAAGAAAATGACACAAAAATTCAAATTAATTGCTATTAACATGTTCGTATAATATTGTGAAAACAATGCTTCCTATTTATGAGAAACCTGAATGTACAATGTTTTTTTTGCGTGTCACTTTTTTTTGCCTTATGGTCCCTATGACTGATAAGTACTTATCTTTGTTTCAAATGAAAGAAAAACAGAAATTTTTTTTAAACAAAAACCTATTTGCTGAAACTATGATGAGATTCACTTGAAACAATATTATCATATTTTCTTTTGGATTTCTTTGAATTTAATGTTGACCAGATATTTCGTCGTGACATAACTTTGCTTCTGACAATCTTGCAAACGAGAAAACTGAATAATTTGCAATAGAAAAAATGTTTGCACAGAAAAAAAATGCACCTTGAAAATATTTTCTCATACTTCCTTCTGGATTTCCTTAAAATTCAGTGTTGAAGTGATTTTACGTCGCATGCTATCATTGTTTAATGTTGCTTCTGATAATCTGTTCCTCACATAGTTTCTTGAAGATCATACGCATATTTTATGTAATACTAACCAATATGGTATATATATTTCAATTATCCCTATATTTATTTATCATTGTATGTACTCATTCTTTTGCAATCAAATTATAATTTTTAATAGAAATATTGCAAAAAAGTATTCTTTCAATGATTAATTTTTTAGCAACATGGTTTATTATTTGTTTCATTCAGTACTATTGTTAGTTCTGGACTATTTCAATGGGGGCCTGTTTTATCTGTTTTAAGTATATTTTGATTTTAGTTCATACTAATTAAATTTGTTAAGTACTGAATTACATTTAATATTCTATATTAAATATATTACACAGTTGTTAAATAGCATTGCACCCAATTTTGTTTCAGTTGAAAGCTTCCTAATATTTCTTATTTATGATAGCAGTTAGTGAGAATCACTTTATCATCATTAATTTTTCTTTTGGTTTATCTATTGCTGGTTTTTTCACCCATAGTTCCCATAGCAGAAACTTACTACTGCTATCACAATTCTGTAATAATTTTTATTTATATTTGCATTCATTCATACCTATTTACTCTTTAGCATACCATTTTTCTCTCTTACATTGAAATATTTGTTTTTGTTAAATTATTACTCACACACACATTTTTAGACAAAATTGCAATTTGTTTAAAATTATTTATAATGTGAACATTCATTTGAAAAAAAGATTTTTAATTTTTGGTTATACTACTTCATAAAGGGTTTTACACTCCCTAAAAAAATATTATAATTGCTATAATAGATGAATTTTTGTTTTTAAAACTTAATCCGTGCGAAGAACAGGCATTTCAGCTAGTTTTATACATGAATAGCCCATGGGGTCATTGGAAACTATGAATGTTGTTCTTAATTTAGTACTGTTAAATCAACTATAAAATACACACACACATTGTGCAGTACTGATACATTTATAAGTGTATCATATCAGTGTAAATGTGTATTGTTGTTTGTTTATTTTCAGTAAATTAATAATTCTTTTAAAATAATCGTTTGTTTTCGACATTTTAATATTCTCCCCCCCCCCTGTAAAAGTTTCACCCCCCCCTCCCACTTATGAGGCACGCCTAGCAGTTTGAGAAACGCTGAGTAAGAAGAAAGCACCTTATTTTAGAGGCGGCATAATTTTGCTTAACTTTTTTCGCGAGTCTGGATAATTGTGCCGAAATATATATATATATATATATATATATATATACCATATGTAGACGCAGTTTTAGACAATTGAGTTGAAAAATTTTCCACCTAGACTGATATTAATCGATTTTATTTTTGTCTTTTGCTATCTGAGATTCGTCAGAAATGGATTGCTGCTTTTTCGTTTAGGAGGAAAGTATTTTGGTATTAAAGACATTCGGTGCAATTCTACTTAAGGTTATTTTCCGCTTTTTCTGCATTTTACTAACGTTCCTCAATGACTTGACCATCGTTCAGAACTTTCGGCAGACTTTGGTAAATAAGTCATTCTATTTGACGCATGCGCAAGAGAGTGATTAAATATTAACGTCATACTATTAAGCTACTCGAGGGCTTTTGGCAATGGACCACGGTCAATTGACGAGTGCGACAACTGATCTAGCACCCATTCTCCTAACTTCTATACCACACCAAAAGGAGGACGTTTGACAGATTTTACGTGCATCGCGTCGCCCCACAAGGTGGGTCTCTGCGGTACTAGGCTCAAACTTATGGCACGCTGGCTATGAGTTTGTTGCCTTGACCACTAGGCTACCGTGGCTTTAACTCATTCACAGTATGTCTTTTCCTAGTTTTGATCTTTCTGCCTTTTGGGGCAATTTTTTTGTTACCGATACTCATTAAGTAACACTAAGCTGTGCCTAAGCTATGCCTAACAAATAATTTTATATAGATCGGACTAATTTTTTTTTCGGGGAGGGGGGTGTTATTGAAGATTTTTTGCTAGTTGCAATAAGTGTCGATTGGTGTTGAAATTGGTCGCCAGAACCTCACTTCATCATCAGGAGCCTCATCAGGAAACAGCTCTCTGTTGACAACAACCTTTGCAAACCTAATTATATTAACATTGTATTAGAGAGAGAGAGAGAGAGAGAGAGAGAGAGCTGAATCTAAATATTGCCATCTCTAACACTGTTTCAATTGTTTTTAAATGTGCTTTGATTTGCAGTGGCGGTTCACGTAGTGACTCAATCTTAAGGAGAATCTAATTTTCAAAATTGACTAAAGCAGCATTTACATTTCTAGATTTCATAAATATTTCGGTGTTTACGTAGATAAAATTTTAAATTGTATTCCTCACATTTTATTAAAGAAAAATCTTCATATATTCTCACGTATATATTATGTAACAAGAACTTATAATCATCAGCATTTTCCTTTTAAGCAACTCAACAGCTTTTATACTAAAACTTCCCACTAATGCACTTCATATTCTTTCTATGATATATCCTAATTCCTATTACTAGTTCTTTCATCTTTTCTTTTTAAGTTATAAAATTAAACCCAGGTAAGTGTTTTCTGCCCAGACTTCATCCTAATCGTTAAATTGGATTCCAAAATTCCATTTCATACTTTTTTAGATACTTCTCTTTTGAAATTTGCAAAGGCCCGTCGTAATGGGAAGTTGACGGCTTCAAAACCCTTTCCGAGAAAGGTTTCATAAATTGTATTTTCTACCGGTCTCTTAATTTAAATTCTACCTTTTCACAAATTTATTTGCTATTATACAATTTTTCAAACAGAGTTTTTCGCAGTCGGTGCTCCTGTTTTTTTTTTTTTTTTTTTTGCAAATGTAATTTATAAATGTTAATACTTAATAAGAGTTACATACAAAAAATTTTAAATTGTTGCAAAATTTTTGTAAAATTTAAATTTCTTGAACTTTTTAAAACATTTTTTAAATTCACGGTGTTAAATTAAAATTTACGGTTTAAATTCACTTTTTTAAATATGTCTCTTTTCTTTCAAAATTTTTTTCCGAGTACCTTATAATATATTACATAAAACTGTAAAAGTGTTTTTTACGGTGCTGCTCTTTAATTTTTTATAGTTAAACTTCCAAAAATTCTCAAAAAAACTTTAATTTTCATTTTGAAATTTTTTCGAAAAGTACTAAACATGTTAGAGCTAATTCCATGCACAATAATATAATTTATAGATTATTTTATATTACATATATTTTTGTTTATAATATATTGTATTTTACAATATAAAACTATTTAACTAATTTTTAGATAAAATATTAATATTTTATGTAATATATTCTGTAATAAATATTATTTTTTAATATAAAATATATTTATAGAATATAAGATCAATATTTGTAAACTTACAGTAATTATTTTATTTTATAAAATACAATATAATTACATAAAATATCATTTAATATTTAATAAGTCCTTTTTAACTAAATTTATTTATTTTTAAAAAAGAATTAAATGAATTGAAAAAAAAACGTTTATCGCGTGACTCAAACCCTATCCACCCACGTTGAAAGCAAGTGCAATACCAAATATGCCAAAGCGTTGCTGAATGTGATAAAAACTTAATTGTATAAAAGCTAAGCATAAAAATTCCACACTTAATGTAGTGCAATTTTTCTTGTTAGATCGAGCTATAGGTGGCTCTAAATAGTTTAAAAAATACTCCCTTAAATCTCTCATATAATAGAGTTTCTGCATTTTGTTATTTTTGATATTTGGAAAGTTTACTTTCTTACCAATTGCTCGGTATCAAAATAAATTCCTCAAAAAACAGGAAAAATTGGTATCATTTTTGGTAATAGTAAAATATTAATGTAAAAATCTATTTTTGAAACCCTGTGATCTAAGCCAAAACATTTTGAATAATGTTTGTCAATAAGGTAAGTCATTACCTCCCATGGCGATGACTTTGATGAAGACTATGGGCACCCAGCACAAGAATTCCGTAAAAACAATGAAGGCGAAGCGCTTTGCAATAGTTCTGTCCTGCAACTGTTGAGTAGACCTCAGGCCAATATTGGAATTGGAGATGGTGAAGAACATTGAGATGTACGCAAACAAGATGAAAAGGAAAGCGGCCAAGTTGAGACCACAGAACAGAAAAGTTGAGTACTCCCAAGCCTGCCAAAATAAAGACACACGCACATTCAACAATACTGATATGTATTACTTTAGATGTATATAAATACATTCGTAATATTTTGAATCTTATTTCAGGCATTTACATATGATAAAGTCACCCAATTTTGTCTAATCGAAAGAAGTCACCAAATGTCGCTATGTGCTACCAAGAGCGGAAATCATTTCCGCAAAAATTCGAATGCTAATAACGACGGCAGCACTTAGCGACATTTTTTGAATTGGCGACGTACTTTTATTTGCCGAAAATACTTAACGGTATCATACGTAAGTTTGATATTGGGTAACAATATTAAATTTTGTGTATAATGACGTATAATTAGTTATATAAAAAAACAAAACTTGATTAAAAGTTAAGTTCAAAAAATAAATTTAAAATTAAATTTAGTAAAAATACTTTTACCTAGCTTCATTAGTGACATACAACATGTAAAAATTGAAAAATATAGCCAAATGAGGCAGTAAATTTGGCAGTATTAAGCATTTTTAAAGATTTTTGAAAATGTTAAAATATTTTGGAGCTGGGTGAAACAACGATGCAATTTTTCTAAGACTGTTATAGGTAATGTATGTTTTAATCTTTTGGAATAGTTTACAAATTATCTAAATTTATATAATTTGTAAAATAGTCTGAAATCTTAGAGCCCTCAGACATTACTTATATACTAACAAATAAAATATATAGGATCAGGAAGTGTAGCGCTATCATCTAAAAAGCCAGTAGCAGCCTCCGTACTAAAGGGATCATTTTGGTATAGTGGTTAAGTTGCTCGGTTTTGGATTCAAAGATCCCGGTTTCTGTCCTGACGGATAAGAGCGCCGCCTCAGTAGTGCTACCATAAACTTTGAGTTCGAGCATACCAGCTAATTTGTGGCCGCAGTAGCCAAGTGGTCTAGGCATAGCTAGCGTGTCATGAGTTCGATCCCAGTACCACTGAAGACCCGCCGTGTAGGGGAGCGATGCATGTTAAATCTGTCGAGAGCTCAAACGTCCCCCCGCTGGTGTGGCGTGGTAGTTAGGAGAGGGGGTGCCAGCTCAGATGTCGTCCGCGTCACTTGACCATGGTTCAAAATTACGCGGACCGTCCCCAAAAGCTCTCGTGTACCTGAGCAGTGTGACGTTAATATTCACACACACACTCAGTATACCAGCTAATTTGGACCAACGGCCTATTTGCAGGTGCTAAAGGTTGGTAAATCAGTACTAACTTTTCTCAAATTCTAAGGGTTGATTTTTACGTACGTTTTAAGACATGTGAAAAATTAAAAATCAATACTGCCAGACACGTTCCATTGGCGGTAACTTTTGACAGAGGCTTAAAAACTTCCAAAAAAGTAATGAAATTTTTCTTATTTCCTAAAGTTTAATTTTTATATATGTTATTCGGTGTACTATTTCAATATTTGTTGTAAGCAACCAGACCAATTGGAGGGGCCAAACATCCCCCCAGATACACCTAAGTGGTCGCTATGTGTATGAGCACAGGCGTGATAGTTTTTTAGATAGTTATATAGCAAAGCCTTATAAAAAAAGAACTTGTGCTATTAATAGTCTAATAAAAGACTTCCGTAATAATTAAGTAATATTTTCACGCTTAATTATAACGGTAATTATTGCATAATAAAATATAAGTATATTTGAACTCGTAATGATAATTATGTACAAACCATAGTTGACTTAAGAAGAATGTGTTTTATTGGCGATATTCAGAAAATTTACGGTTTTAAAGAACAATCAATTTAATAAAATAATAGTTTATTGGCATCTGGTAAAAAGCAAAAGAATACAAATTTTATTATTAAGAAATTGCAAAACAATTCATTTAAATATTAATCATTATTCGGTAAGTAAGCTGTAAATTTTTAAAAACTTTTTCAATCTTCATTATTATTATCTTTAAAGTTTTAAATCTAATCATCTTTTCAATGTTGATATTGAATACCTTCATTATCATCATCAGCAATTTTTTCATCTTCTGTAAAGTAAATTATACAATTAAAAATGAAATAGTTTTACAATTTTATATAAGTAATTCAAATTGAAAGTAGAATACCTGACCCATCTTGAAGCGATTCACTAACAAAGGCCGGTAATTGGTCCCCATCAAACCTATTGAAATGATATCGGTTGTCTTCCAATGTCTACACATTATTTTTAGGCCTAATAATACTAATAAGGAAAGGGCACGGCTAAGGAAATTCATTTGGGAACGAGACTTTGTGTAATAGCAGTACTCCCTTATGGTGTTTCCCAATCAATGTAGCTCCGCCGAATGGCAGTTAATTCGGAGAAAATAGCCTTCGAAATTCATGCTTAGCTTATATACAAGTTATTTCTCCCTTTCTTCAGCGACACCATAGCGTGGATAACAAGGTACCGTATTAAAATACGAAATGTTTGGGTTCGAATCTCACGAACTTGCTGTTTTAATTTCTTTTTCTCCAATTGATTTTATTATTTATTTTTCAAAATAAATAAATTTATTTCTTTTATGGCTCATTGATAATTAAATGATATTCTATATAATTATAGTAACTATTTTACTTTTTAAAATGCAAAAAACACTAATAGTTATGATAATAATAAATATAAATATAAAAAGTAAAAATTAACTATAATAATAAATTAAGTTAAAAAAAGTAAGAAGCTAACTTTCTCTTACAAAACTTTTTTTTACATCCATGAACTTAATGATAATTATCATAAAAATTTTCTAAACAATTAATTTTTTCACATCTGGTGCATTTAATAGAAGAATTACCCCAAGAACAACGAAGAGTTCAGGTGGAAAACAAACATCACTTACATTTAAAAAAAATTCTATCTTCAGAAAGTTTTGCTGTGTACCAAGCATATCGAATAATTTTTTCAAAAATTGGTGATGACAATTGATGATGAAAAATTGATTGAATTTTAATGGAGTCTTCTAGTGAATTTATTTCTCTATTCTGCTCGATTAGCAATGTAGAATTTTGCAGATGCTTAATAAGTTTTTTTACTTGCCTACAAAAAATAAACCAGAAATAAACAAACAAGGTTATATTGTAAAAACAGTGGGAAAACTGGCAAAAAATTTGAAGCAATAGTGGAATAACCAAAATCCACATTATATGCTATTGATATATCATTTTATTGGAGCATTCTTTCTTCTTAAAAGAAGAACATCTGCTCTTTAAAAACAGCTGCCTTTCTCTTGTTAAAAACTGAAGTAAAATTTATGATCATTTAGGTATAAAGAATAATTCAAAAAATACAATTAATTACATTTTAATGACAGAAATAATTGTAGTTACTATATATTATTTTTTTTTTTTATAATTAAAATAGTTATAATTATATAGAATATCATTTAAAAAGCAATGCGCCATTTATAAAAAATAAATTTATATAATTCTAAAAATAAATAATAAAATCATTTGGAGAAAAAGAAATTAAAATAGCAAGTTAACCGATCGTAAGTTTCGAACCCTGACCTATCTTATATTACTCCGTTATCTTGCCATTCAAGCTAAGGCGACGCTGAAGAAAGGGAGAAATAACTTGTATACAAGCTAAGAATGAATTTTGAAGGTTATTTTCTCCGAACTGAGAGAGAGAGAGAGAGAGATTGGTCATGCGGCGGAGTTACAGTGAGAGGTGAACACCCTAAGGGAGTATTACTATTATACAAAGTCTCATTCCCAAATGAATTTAATTAGCCGTGCCCTCCCCTAGTAAGTCCCGTCATATGAGCCTTACTACATAGACCAGTGAAGTAATTAGCTCGTGGAAACTGCTGCAAATGCTGTGTCTTGCACGGGGGTAAGTTGCTCGCATGAAAATTTTTAACATTTTTTCGATTGAATTCTTCATTGACTTCAGAAACTGTATAATTGTTGATGAATATTTTAAGTCTCGCAGCATCTACGCCAATCATTCCAAGAACATTGTAAAATTCACAAATAAATTTCTGTATTGTGTTAAATACATTTTGCTCTAGTTCTAAGGCGCTGAATAAATCTAGATTACCGAGTTTCCTAAATGCTTCCTTGTACTCTTCATTTTTCTTCAGTATAGTGATTTTTTTTTGTTCGCCTTTTTTGAAAAAAGCAGGATTGTGTGTAACCACAACCAGTTTTTGCATTAACTCCTAGCAAACAACGGCTTAAAAGAAGGTTCTAAATTTTTGTAAAACTTAGTGATTTCATTATATCTTACTTTATTTCAGATGCCAGTTAATATCCACTAGTCGGAATCTCATCAGTTTTTAAATGACGCATATTGCCCAACATGATTGTTGCAATGTCGGTATCAGAACATCGATTAACAAAATTAGCTTCAGGGTCAATATTGCAGATATGATGAATAATTTTGGTGACAGTTTCCTCAAGAATCACAGCACGTTAGATTTTCATCAATGTTAGACACAACTATATTGTTAGTGACGGTAAGAGAGCGACATTTTTCTTGAAAGTAAAGACAACATTTTTGTTGCTCATAAATGGTACCATCTTTTCAGTAGACCAGTGCAGTATAAAAAAATCAACGAGAGCTTGTTTGCACCATATACTTTTTATGTTCTATGGCAAAAACAGACGGTCGAACTTGATCAGGTCCAGTGATGTTAAACGACAATTGTGTCGGCTCATGTCGGAGAGATCTTTCGAAATTTTATATAGAAGGAGAAGAGTATTGATCAAAAATAATATCAAATCTTTTTGCTTATAAATTTGTGACCATGTGCTACAGTTTTCTTGTTTTTTTTAAAATACTCCCAAATATTTTTTAGACATTTTTAATAGTGTGAAGTAGGAAAAATCCATCAAAATTACTACAAACTCTATGATGGAAGGTAGTTCATGTCCGACGTCTTTTTCAAACTTTTCATTAAAATAGATTTTTGAGTCATATTTAACTAAATTGATTATTATGTATTAATTGATTATTATTTCATGAAATTTATTGTTAATTCAAACTATAAATTTCTTAACATCGCCAATAAAACACATTATTTTTAAGTCAACTAGGATTTGTACATAACTATCATAATGAGTTCAAATGTACTTATATTTTATTATTCAATAATTTTTGTTATAATTAAGCTTGAAAATATTACTTAATTATTACTGAAGCCTTCCATTAGACTATTAATAACACACGCTTTATAAAGCTTTGTTATAAAACTATATAAAAAATTATCACGCCTGCGCTCATATAGACAGCGACCCTTTAGGTGTGTCTGGGGGGGGATGTTAGGCCAATCCGATTGGTCTGGCTGCTTACAACAAATATTGAAATACACTCTAGAGCCAAAACATTATGACCACCCCTACATTTTGCAATCATCTCGCCTGGATGACGTGAAAGGTGCGTGATCAGGCGGAAGTGGTATTTAACTGCTGCTGGAGAGTCTGAAGAATCATTCTTTCACTTACTTCTGTGTGTGATGGGAAAGGCTGCGGATCTAAGCGACTTTGATAGAGGGCAGATTGTAATGGCTCGAAGGCTCGGAACAAGTATTTCCGAAACTGCACGATTCGTGGGTTGCTCGCGATCTACAGTTGTTAGTACTTATGCAAAGTGGATAAATGACGGTGAACCCAGCAGTTGACGACATGGTGTTGGACGTCCACACGCTATCAAAAAAAAAAAAGGTCTACGGAGACTGTCTCGCATCGTGAAGCAAAGCCGGAGCCAGACAGCGGCTCAGCTGACAGTCCAATACAATGCAGGGCCAAGTAGAATAGTATCGGAGCACACTGTTCAGCTGACACTGTTGGTTATGGGGCTACGCAGCAAGCGTTCAAATCGTGTGCCTTTGCTGACCAAGCGTCATCGCAAACTGCGCCTACGCTGGGCCGGGAACATCGTGACTGGGCCATAGATCAGTGGGAGAGAGTTGCCTGGTTAGATGAATCATGGTTTTTTATTTCTCAAGCCGATAGCCGTGTCAGGATACGCCGTCTTCCGGGCGAACAGTTGCTCCCTCAATGTACAGTAGGTCATACACAGGCCGGTGGTGGCGGTATTATGCTTTGGGGGACGTTCTCTTGGGTGTCTCTGGGACCCGTGGTTGTGGTAGAGCAGACCATGAAAGCTACAGGGTATCTGAACATCATTGCGGACCAGTTGCACCCTTACATGTTCTCTATTTTTCCAGCTGGAAATGGATTGTTCCAACAGGACAACGTCCCGTGTCACAAGGCTAAAATTGTGTTGGAGTGGTTCCAGGAACATGATGCTAAATTCCAGTTATTGTCTTGGCCACCTAACTCACCGGATCTCAATCCGATTGAAAACATTTGGGATATCATGGGAGGGCAGTTTAGAGTTCAAAGAGCCCCAATTTCTAATATCTCGGATTTGCGTGATCGTTGCTTAAACATCTGGTACAATCTGTCTTCGGCCATCTGCCAAGGACTTGTGGCATCCATGCCAAGGCAGGTTGAAGCTGTGTTGCGCGCCAAAGGTGGGCCAACTCGTTATTAACAGGTGGTTATAATGTTTTGGCTCTTGAGTGTAGTTTATCGAGTATCATATATACAAATCAAACTTTAGAAAATAAGAAAAGTTTCTGTACTTTTTTGGAAGCTTTCAAGCGTCTGTTTAAAGTTACCGCCGATGGAACGTGTCTTGTAGTTTTGATTTTTTAATTTTTAGCAATATATTTTAAAGCGTACGTAAAAATCAACCTTTAGAATTTGATAACGGTTAGTATTATATTTTTACCAACCTCTAGCACCTGTTAACAGTAAATTGGTCTTCGGGCCAAGCTAGCAGGTATGCGCGATATCAAAGTTTATACTAGCACTACCTTATCCTATATATTTTTTATGTTAGAATATAAGTAACATCTGAAGATCCCCCTGGGATCTTGGTATAGAAGTTATCTTTAAGATATAATTTCTTTAACCGTTTCACGATTTCCGCGGTATTGCATTTTTTTCCGACTATTTAGATGTGCACTCCGTGCTGTTACTCCTTATACTTTAATTTATGTTTTTATGTTTATATTTTTTTAGTATGATCTAATTATGCATTTTAAAATATAAACTCTTTTACAACAATATTTTTGTATACATTAACCCTAAAATGTAGATTTAATATGTAGATTTTTGAATTACTTAATAAAACCATAAGCAATTTTTTGAACTACCTTGATAAAAATAACTAAACAGTGAAAGGGTTAATGGATTATATGAGCCGTTTTCTTTGAAAGTGTTGTAAATCTATTTTTGATAAAACAGTTAGTTTTAACATTGAATGTTATCTGCTTAGAGGTTTTTTATCTATGAACAGTTCCCCAAAAAGTCCTTGAAAATTTTCATGATTATGTCAATATAAATTTACGTAGTTAATAAAATTACAAATGTAATCACTTTAAAAATGGTAAATATCTGCATATAATACAAAATGAGCCGACACCACTTTTAAAGAAAACGACTCGTATGTAATAGATTGTAGTTACTATGGAGTTAATGGATACAATGCAAGCTGGCTTCGTACGTACAGATGGTTATGAAAATAATATATACATATGTATATTGAATACTCTCTTGAATGTGGATATTATTTATTCATGCCCAGTTTCTGCATGGAAATTTTTTTGACCCAGAAACATAAAAATGAAGAGAATGATATAAATAAAAATGATATTGTACTCACTGGTCCAAATGGATCATGTATTTGGATTGGCAAACAAACTCCATTGTTTCCGTAGAATTCATCCCCGTAATAATCAATGTCCAGTAAGGGCAAGGCGGAAAGCAAAATGGCGACGATCCAAACAGCCCCCATGGCAATAGAGGCTGAGGCAATAGATTTTCTCTTCGATGACAGAGGGTAAAGGATAGCTGTATATCTAATAAAAAAGATTTTGACTTAATTCGGAAGGAAAATCGTTACAACAATTTAATTGCAATAACATGTACAGAATGTTTTTTTTTTAAATTCTAAAACAGAACGTATGCATTATTTCCCAATATAACACAAGCCCATAAACGCAATAAGTCATCCATGTAATTCTTTTAGAATTGATCTTTACTCAGGTTAACCTTAATGTTACTTAAAATCAACGCCAATGCAGGAGTACTTTTATGGATTTTACACGCGTTAAAATCTCTACAGTTCTCTTCTCCACAAACACGCATCAAATATATTGAGATATAAAAGAGTACCAAATGTCTCAGAGAGATTTTGGATATCAGGTTTAAATATGGATTTCATCCATATTTAATGATTTTTATATGTTATTTGTATAGAAATCAGCTGTTTTCATATGGAGGTGCAATTATTTGAATTGATTTTCTGTTTTATTGAAATCTTCACAAGTTACATTTCGAAGCAACACGAGGGCTATTCGAATGTTCTAATAAGTTGTGTAACAAAGCATTCTTTCCTAGAGAAACCGCGTAATATGTTTATTTTTACACAATTAAGACACACAATTAATACTAAAAATTGCAACGCATGCTAAAATGAAGGAAAACAGAGCGGCTTTTTGTGGCATGTTACTCTTCGTCCATGTTATCTCTGTTATATTGTATTGTCTAAAACTTCTTCGTATTTGTAATTGAACTCAATTAGCATAAGTAAATAACTAAAGTTATTTGAGTTAGCCTCAGCAGTAATTCTTGATTTCAGCTTAAAAAATTAAGGTAAGATAATGTCTAGGAAAATGTTTGATCATGTACAAAAAAAAAAAAAAATTATAGCAAGTTCATTGAAAATATTATAAATCCTTTTCCAGTATTTCATTTGTAAAAATTTAGATAGTGTTTAGAAAATGCTTTTAATTTAACTTGTTATCAGTTTTATAAAAAATAACGCATTGTTAATGGGTTTTTTTTTATAAATCTGTCATGAACAGATAATTCTACTAAGGCTGTTGATGTTTTCTTGTACCACTTATCTGAAGGGGTCAAATCGAGGTTCACAAAATTCATCGCGGAAAAGGGCTAGATGTAATTACTGTCGTTATCCGTAGCTTTGAGCATCCTACAGGTGAAAATATGCTTTGACTCACTTACACCACATTTTGAGGGAGAACTCCCTTGAGGTTGTTAGGGACCTCCCACCTCTCTCTCCCTTCCGCCAACTTCACGTAAGGACTTGGGTTCGACGGCTATTTAGAGTACTCCCATGCTGAATAGGCTCTATACATTTACAAACACCCATTCCTTCACCGGGGGATTCAAACCCAGACCCTACGTAACAGCAGTTAGTCATTTACCACTATACCAAATGGGCGACTCAAGCAAGGCAAGATGTAATTAACGATGTAATATTGATCTAAAATACGAATGTATTAAAATATTTGAACTACGTTTGCCATCATTAAGTCATACACTTCATATATACATGAATTTAATGAGCTTTTTTTCTGTAGTTTTATGTCAAGTTTATTTCATAAAGTTCAGCAAGATTTGGGGAGATTAATGCCTTGGCATCTTATCAGGCTGCATGAATATGAATATACCTGAGTTGAATGTTTAGTTCTTGCACTAAAATATAACAAATATAAAACTTTTGCTTATTTCCTTTATAACATAATTAAAATTTTAAATAAAGCCTTATTAATTAAAAATAAAGAAATTTTGTATGGATTAAAAATAATAAATTAAATACAAAGTTATGGTGATTCATTTTTGTACTATTTCTCCACTGATCCTTACGAGAAAAAAATACAATAATGAGAAGTAACCTCAAAATTGTATTGATTTTTTGAATATTTTAACATGATTTGGAATATTTTTGTGGGATTCTTGCTTACATATAAATCAGAGAAACAAATCCGTCAAGAATAAAATAAAATTATTTTTACATATAATTTTACTTTCTTCGAAAGATAATTTTAAAAAAATATTCTATTGCCTTAATATGATTTAAATTTTAAGACCGTTTCTGAAGAAATTAACATGGACGATGACACTAGCAAATTAACAAATTTTCCAGTTAAGTTCCAGTTGATGTTTTATTAACAGTAGAAAAAATGCTCTTATACAAACCTTTATAGACTTTATTTATTTATTTTTTAAATTCTTGAAATTTCTTAATATATTCCGAATGAAATTAATAACAGTTACAAAAATGTTATTGACACATATAAATTAACCGCAATATATTTTGATACTCATATACTCTGCAGAGCCATAAAAACTGGTATAGGAGGTCTAATGCAAATAATGAAAGTATTCAACCAATCAGCGTAACGCAATGCAGTCGACAAAGTGTATCTTAGACAACAGGTGTCAGAGGAGGCTATTACATCGACGTTTGCGGTTTCAATGGCTGGTTATATCAAGATTTAAGTGATTTTCAAAGGGGATTAATTGCTTCACACGAGTGATTGGACACTGCATTTCCGAAGTAGCGATGAAATTTGGATTTTCCGCGCAAGATAATTTCAAGGGTGTACCGCGAATATTAGATTTCCAGTAGTTTCCGGTAGTTTATTTCCGGTAGTACCGCGGATATTAGATTTCCAGCGATGCGGCTGGAAACAGAACTCGAACGAATGGGATCATTGACGTCTGAAAAGTATTAATATATATATATATATATTCAACACACTTCCACAAATTGCTGTGGAATTTAATGCAGGACCAGAAACAAATGTCACACACGCACTGTGCAACGTAACCTAATTGATATAGGATTTCACCGCAACAGACTATCATGAGTACCAATGTTGACTCAGACATGGCACAAAGCTTTGTGCCTTGTCTGGGATCGCCAACACCGTTGTTAAATCCTTAATGACCGGAAAAACGTTTTCTGGTCGGACGAGTCACGTTTCTACTTGTATCAGGCAGATGGCTGTGTACGGCAGGGGAGAAAACCCCATGAGTCCACGAATTTTTCCTGCCTACAATGAATTGTTCAAGCTAGTGGAGGCTCTATGTTAGTATGGAGAGTGTGCATTTGGCATGGAATTGGACCGTCATGCCATGTTTGCATTACGGCGGAATGGCCAGTTCCAACAGGATTATACGCCCCCTCCCACAGATCTATAGTAACTACAGAGAGGTTCAAAATGCATTCTTTTGAATTTCGTACCCTTTCTTCGCTACCTAATTTCTCAGAGAGGAACATAATCGAGCATAGTTGGAATGATTTGCGACGAGCTGTTTACACCATCTCGCACTCACATTGCCTTGTGGACTGATCTACAGAAATCATGGTGAGTGCGTGAACTGTCTACAGAATTTGTTGAATAAGTAATACTAACTTGAGCTGTCTCATAAATTAGTTGAATTCATGCTACACCGTATCGTGGCACTTAATCTTGCTAATTGGGCTGCATACGATATTATATTGGTATACCAGTATTTCTGGCAATTCAGTGACTTCATTCTATGTCGAATAAGCTAGATACATATATGAGATTTGTAATACTCCCCCCCCCCCTGCGAGCCTAAAGATGTAGAAGTATTGGAAGAAACACTAGCCATAATTCAACAAAATAATCCAATTTATTCACACTATTAATCACACACTAATGCAATTGGTCCAGGCTAAGAGATGCCCTCAAATAATCACTATGCCGAAAATAAACGAGGTAAGACAGAAAAAAGAAAATTGGTATACTAACCACACTTACTCAAAGAGATCACTTTCACTTCTTATCTTTTTTATCTGTATTTAATCTCAGTGACAAGTCGTCACCTTAATTAATTCAATTAGTAAATATTAAATGTCCTCGATTCACCAATTTGATTAATCTCTGCTCTGATAGCAGTCTAGCCTATTTCTCTCCTTAATCTCTCTCTAACCTGAAAACCTAAACTATTTATAGCAGTCTTAATGAACACAATCACGTACTCTTCTTCGAAGCGTTTTATAATAAAACAATTTTTAAAGACCAGAAATTCCCTCAAAGGATTATTAGTAGAAGGAGCCAGATAGAGCCGTCACAACCCCCCTCCCACACCACCCAGAGAAGAAAACGTGATTTATCTGAGAGTCTTAACACCCGATAGAAGTTGCATTAATAAATTTTAGCAAATAATCAAGAATTGCCCAAACAATTCTAATCCTATTCTTATTCTTGATTAAATTTGTACACACTACAATACGCAAAGATAATCTAAATCCATTTAATTTAATTGAGGCATCTCTTGTACATTCAAATACTTAGTACACCCCATCCGGGCTAGGACCAGGGGAAAAACCTCGTAAAGAAAAAACCCTGTCCGTGCACCGTTACTTAAATAATTGACAAAAATAGAACCTTTGACATTGAATTGTAAAGATATCATTACCATCTTAAATTTCAGGGTCAGCCACCCTGAAATGAAACTAGGATTAATGCCAACACCAAAAAATATCATTAATCCACAATATTTATATACATTTACAAACATTATATCGTCAACTTATATATCTAATACCAATCATTTTTAAATATGTAATTTTACATAAATAAGCACCATCTGTGGTTTTTGTTTACAAACTCCCCATCCACTCGCGGTGCGCTGTTAGTGTTAATATTAATTGTTCCTATTTACGCTTAGTCCCAAACCAGATATTATCTACATGCATCAATCATACAAAAATACATGCATGAGTACATACAACTTCCAAGCAACTACACAATAATCAAACATTGCAAGGAACTCTCGCCCCCAAACCATGTCTTATTTAGTAATAAAACAAATGTAAACAAACAATTGTTTCACACATTTTGGAATAAATTTTAAAAACAAAAGCTCATTTTGTGACGGATCTATACGCGGTTCTACTAATCCCTTCATGAATCTTTTAGGAAAATATTTATTTCAACCAACTTTTACCGAGTAAGAAAGAGTGGTTATGTAAATGAAGTATATTATATAAATTCTGGTTTCTCGCGAGTTTGTGAGTTGACACGTTGGAGTTGGAAAGTAGGAGTTGACATAGAGTCTGCGAGTTTGTTGTTAGTTGAAGATTGAAAGAGAGCGAAATCAGTTAAAGGACTTGGAGTTGTCCAGGAATAAGGTTACAGAGCGTGGATCCAACGACATTGATCAAGCTGAAGATATCACCTGCAAGTTTCCAGTGTAGGATCCGATGCATAAAAAGTACAGGTATTGTGAACTTGATTAAGTAGAAGTTAGCTTATTAATGTGTGACGTAGTTATATTTGAGCGTATTTAAGCTATCTTAGATTCAGTTGAGGGTCTGTAGTAGTATCCCCGTGTTATAGAATCTCACCTCCGCGCTCTACTATATAACCACCTACTTTAAGTAGATTGTTATTGTGTCTGATTGATATTTGGAAATAATAAATTGATTAGATTGAAATCATGTCTGTGGGATCATTCAGTTTCTTCCACACACCTAGCCGGGTTTACAGGTAGACAAGAGGGTTCAGATGTAAGCATGAACCAACCGCTATCACAATTTTTCAAATCACTGGAAAAATCCACCCATCTCGGTGTCAACTTTTGTACAACTAGAAATCTTTACAAAACTAGACTCTTTTATACAAAAATAACGTCACTGCTTGTCAGTATAAAAGAAAAAAGAAACAATACACAACCTGGTGCTTTTTCTCTACGGAGTTTCTGTTGCATCTCCATTCAGTACTCCTAGGTTATCTGTTCTTTGGCTTTGGAGAATTCTATATTCTTCCGGGACGAATATTTCCCTTATCGCTGCGCCGCTTGTATGGCTGGAATCTACTCCTCTTGTTCCTCGCTGTTTCCACTCCTCCGGCTCTTGTCAGGTATGAACTTGTCTTTCCAGTTGCCTCTTGAATCTCGCCGTTGCACAGCCCTTTGCGTAGGAGGTATGGACTTCCTCTACTATAGTGCTCTTGCCTTCACTGACGAGTCGTCTGCTGCAGAGCTAGTAAAGACTTGGCCTGCCAGGCGGGACTTTTCTGTTATTTGCAGCTCCTCGATGTGGACCGGGAGTGGACCTTCGGGCATGGCTTGTATTTCGCTGTTGGACGCTTATCCTTGAGATGGGCATGGGCTGGACCTTCCAGACTTGACTTGACTTTCAGCGTTGGTCTCCTTCTTCGAAATGGACCAGGACTAGACCTTCCGGACAGGACTTGACTCCTATCTGCTTCCTCCCTCCTGGTCATCTTTCTTGTTCTTGGGACTGACTGGTGAAAGTGATTCTGAGATAGGTCTCTTTCTCCTTTTACAGGTCTCATGTGGTCGTCTTTTAATTTGAGCATTTTCATCTAATGAAGAATGGGCACTGTGTTTTCTCCAGTTCTTTCTCTCTGGTGGTTTTCTTTTACTCTGATACCTTTCATGATTACAATATTCAGCTGACCCTTCACTTCTCACTTGTTTTCCTCGTTATTGTCAGATATTAGAGCTCTCCTCCATGGCTAAACTTTTACTACCCTCAGTTTCTGTCTGTTAAACCCTAGATCTTTCACTATCCATTCCCTCTACCTCCCCAACACCTTCCTTACTATCTCTAGGGTGATAAATCCGTACCTGATCTACATTCACCGTTATCAGTTTACCCCTTTCCAAATAACCATTGTTATTCTCAACCTTCAACACCTGTTACGGACCTTCAAATTTGGGTTGAAACTTATTCACAATTATCTTGCTCACCTAACTTATAGGATGCATTTGTAACAATACCAGATCCCTCCTTCTGTTATTATACTATTTTGACATTCTATCTCTCCTGTGGAATCTTAGTATTCCGCCTTGCCTCCTCAAAAATCGCCCAATATTGTCCCAGACCAAGTCTGCTCCTACCGTTACCTTCACTAACTTTTAAAAAAGAGTTGTTAATTTTCGACCCAAAAATAATTCTGCAGGCGTTTTACCCGTTGTCTCGTGTACAGACGTTCTAATCGCGAACGCAAACTCTCTGACAATTCAGTCAAAATTTTCATCGTTTCATTCTACATAGCTCGAAATCTTTTGGTGAAGGGTGTGGTTAACTCTCTCTGTTTGGTTTAACTACGATAGAAACGCGACCGATTTTACATGCTTTATGGTCAACTTATTGCTTAAGTGCTCAAAAACTTCGGAGATAAATTGGGGACCATTATCACTAATCATTTGTATAGGAGCTCCATAACGCGATGTATAATTCTCAAAGAGGACATTCGCAAAAGCTTTAGCTGAGGCTTTTCTTAAGAATACTATCTCAACCTTCGTAAAATTAACAATAATTAATAAAATAAATGTATATCGTTCCGCCTGTCGTTAGAAGTAGCTTTAAGCAACATGCAAGGGACAGTGTGATTTGGTACCACCCCAATCTGTAATTTGGCATCGGTTTCACCCCAATTCTGAGGGAGAACATGCTGGGAGGGGTCAGGGGCACAAACTGCTCTTCCCCTTCCACCAACCTCCCAAGAGGACTTCCGACTTGACGGCTAATTAGAGTACCCCCTGCTGCAATGGAACCATACAATTACAAATATCCGTGCCTTCTCCGGGATTCTAACACAGGCATAGCAGTCAGCTTCGCTAACCACTATATCGGATGGGAGATTCTGATAGTAGTCTAGCCTACCTCTCTCTAACCAGAAACCTAAACTATATATAGTAGTCTTAATTACCATAACCATATTTTCTTCTTTGTAGCGGAGTTTTATAATAAAATAATTTTTAAAGAAAAAACAGAAATTCCCCCAAAGGATTATAAGTAGAAGGAGGTCAGACAGAACCGTCACAGATTTCTTGAGAAATTTTAATGTATTTCAATTTTACAAATGGTATAGGCTTTAAAAATATAAACACAATAATTAAGCTAGTTGGAATTAAACTGAAACACTTGCGGAATGTACGTAATTAAATTTAGGTACCTATTTTACGGTAAAAATCATAAAGAAGTAACAATAAGTTTTAATGGATTAAATTATTGCTTTGTATGTTACAAACAAATTGAGTTTAAATGCATTATCAATTGAGTAAGTGGAGTAAAATTTGAATATTCTTACATTGAGAAACAAAATACAGAGATTGAACATAATGTTTTTGTATTACAAATTGAGGAAAGAAAGAGAAGAACAAAACATAAAAAAAAATTACAACGAATAACTAAAGATATATTTTTATATAGAAATAAGTTTTGGAGTACCAAAACACATCCTGAGGTTTGTTGAGGCCAAAAAAAAATAATTTAATTAAACTTTCAGTGTCTCTTTTTTCTTCGATGAACATTTTTATAAAGATGAAATTTAATTTTGTTTGCTCCTTTTAAAATTATAAATAGTAACAATTACAGTTTATTTTCAAACCAATTATCTAATTTAATGAAAATTAACCTCTCAAGTAATCAGCGTAAGTACATTTCAAAGATAATCTTCTTAGGTACTTTTTCCCCAAATAAAGCAATTTTGTGTTAATATGAAAATGTCATTGACTGAAATAGGGATCACTATCTTATCCGATCATTAGAAAGTAAATAGAGATGATAAAATCAATATTACAATGAAATGACATTTAGACCAGAATAGGGTTTGCAATCCCGCGTCATATTTTCCATCCCGGGATTTTGGTATTACATTATCTAAATCCCGGGATTGGTCCCGGGATCAGAATTGGAATATTTATTAAAAATACTTACATATTAGCAAAGTTGAAATTGTTTTATAAAACTGAAAATATAATTAAAATTGGTTTAATATTATTTTAATGAACCAAATAAAAAATTAATTCTTCATAAAAACAAATAAAAAATAGTACATAATAAAATGTAAAAAAAGCTATTCTTCATATCTTGTGTTTCTGTAAATAAGCTTATAAAAACACAGCTCCTCCAGCATTTCATCGTTAAAACGGCTTCTTATTTTTGTTATAAATGTAGAAAATGCACGTTCGAATTCTTTACCAGTAGGTATTATCGTCATTAAACAGGAGTGTGTTCTTCTCAGTTAGTCACCACGTCTCCCTTTATTTTCAAAAAGGAGACATTTCTTTTTGAATTTTTGATGACAGTGTCTCAAATCTAATAGACTGCATTGGTGCATATACCTCTTTGATATCTTTATTTAGTTCTTCTGCTACACTTAATGGTTTTTGTAAAAAATTGATCCAGTTAATGAATCAGAATGTGAATCAATTTCAAGTGTTACCTCATTTGAAATTGAAGATCCACTTGCATGAGCTGTTAGTAATGCAATGTTATTTGAAGTATCTTAAGTCTTCGAAGCAAATTCACTATTAATTAACGGCATTTAATTGAAGAAGGAACTGTGACAAAATCTATTCTTGTGATGTTGCTTATATTATTGCAATGAGCCACTTAGATCTTTGCGACGTTCTCATTTAGCTGCCTTAGAGTTCTTTTCCATAAACTGCAGACTTTTAATTTCTTTTGTCTTTAATTAATTTCGCACTGAAAGCTACAAGTAGGCTAATGACAAAGAGCTCGCAATTATGATTGTTCTCGTGCTCGTGATATTTCCAGCTGGCAGTATTCAAATTTATAGCTCCAAAAAAAAACTGTTTTTTTTATTTCACATTTTTATATCTAACATCAGTACCAAATTATTTATAATGTAATTGGAGTAGTTCATCCATTTTCAACTATAGGTTTCTTTAAAATCAAATTCATTTTTATACAAAATATCAATGGATAAAATTTTTTTAAAAATAACACCTTTTTATTGTTTTTTTAAAAATTATGTAATCATTAAGAAGTTTAAAGTACCAATACATACTAGTGTTCTACTTATCGTACGTATAACATGGGTATAGTAAGCATTGAAGTAGTTTAATCCGATTGAGTGCAAAAGAAACACGATAGCTACTGAAGGAGGCCCTCGTAATTTTGAACTATGGTGAAGTGATAAGAATGTCGCCAGTGCTGGCACTTCAATATCTTAGCTTCCACAACACACAATCTGGAGAATTTTGAGCCAAGGCAGATTTTCATGCAACGCCTTCCCTTCATATCTACACGGGGTCTTCCAAGGCATTGGCTCGAACTCACGCCACGCCAGCCACAAATCTATGACTTTAAAAACTAAGCTACGGCAGTTGCTTGTAGTAGATATAAGATAAAATAACTCTTACCTGTCTATTGTTATAATGATGAGAATGAGTACAGAGGATTCGCTGCTGAGAGTGGAAAGAAATCCACACAGACTGCATTGCCAACTGTGTCTCCATTTGTTTTCTTGTTGAATATAATGACCTCTGAAAGCAACATCATAGGCCGCTATAACGAACAAGTAAACGGACATAAGAAGGTCAGCCAGAGACAGGTTCTTTATGTAGAATGAATGAACTTCGTTGGGTTCGGTCAATAAGAAGCGGCCAACAAGAACGGCCACATTCCCAAGTCCTGCAACAAAAGCTACGAGCCAGACGCTGACACGGAGGACGACGCTGTCAAGTAAATGAGCAATGCTGCTGATTCCATCTCCACGAGGCTCACATACTCGAACATGGAGGGCTAGTGAGCATAAGTTGAACTCGTCGAAGTAACTGGAAAAATAATATTTTAAGAAATGAATGCCATTTTACTGACATAAAAGTAATTGATGTATAATTATCATGAAATGAGTACAATCAAATAAAATGGATTGAAATTTGAATTCATAAAAAATAGAGAAATTAAAATACGAAATTTCTAATGAGACGATAACAATACTTGGTATGGTATCCGACTACGTAAAAACGTGGATTTCCTCAAAAAACAACAAAAGTTTTTATAGATTAAGGCTGTTTTCGGTTAATGTTAAAGGGTATTGATTAAGCGGAAAGCACATTTGTGGCCAGGAAAAACCTCCAATAATAATAAAAGTTTCTATGGATGTAAAGCAAATAATTGTTTAAAGGATAGTGTTCTTTGAACTTTGATTTTTGAAAAAAATATGCAGTTTTCTGTATAATATAATATGAAATTTGAGTTTTCTATGTTAAAGTATAGGGAGCGAAAACGCAAAGCACATTTTACCAAAAAAATTGATTTTTTTCGAGTAAAATTAAATAGCATATAAGATAGTATGTGCTTCCCTCTTTTAACTGTTGTAGCCAGAATTAAGTTTTATATTTTTAAAACAATTTTTTAAGTTCACACACATTCTGAATTCTTTTTAACGTAATTAGGACTATGTCGGACAGCTGCCGCCACCACGTTTTGTAAAACGAATTTATTATTGGCGACGAATACTTATTTTTAACGATATCGTTCTGAAATAAAGTCTCCAGTTGAAATTATGGTAATTTGCAGATTGCGACAAATAGTGGATAATGGAAAATTTATGATGCACAGAGATTTAACATCTCAAATCTAAATATATTTCCAATTTAGGAATGTTTTAAATATTTTCTGCATGTGCGCTTCAGAAAAATTCATTTATATAGATAATTTACATAATTATGCTGCTTACATTTTTATTTTTGCCTGTTATCGAAGAAACGTCTATAAAAATGTTTAAATTCTGTGAGGCGATTGAATGAAGAATTGAAAGTAAACTTATTTTATACTGCACCCAAAAGTTGTGAATTAACTAAAAAACACAAATTATTACTCCTTGAAGCTCGCAATTTAAATATTTAATCTAATTATTGTATATAATGCAATTATTATTATTACTATTTTTTTTCTTACAATTATTAACCGAATCTTGTTTTCTAATTTAATCAGCAGAAGCTTATCATTTTTCAATTAATTATGTCAGATTCTAAGCCGCACCAAATTCTCAGCACATTTTTGTGGAAAAAAAATTTAAAATATTGTAAAATATAATATATCAATATGTGATATATTTACAAAAAAATTAAGGTAAATTAATAAGAAGTGACTAATTAATTTATATTATTTTATCACTATTAAAAACTTTTAAAAATGAATAAGAAACTGTACTTTTTCTATCCGTCAGTATCTTGTTCAATTTTCTCATCCGATGATTTTTTCCGTCTTCGATTCTAAGCTACACCCAATTTTTAGTAGCATTAACACCAAGAAAAAAAGTGCAGCTTTGATTCGAACAAATAGTGCAATATCGCGATTTTAGTCTCTGTATCTTTAAGTTTGCCTTTTTTCTACTCAAAATTACTATCTGCAGTGCCGATTTAAGTTCATTTCAGGCCCTGGAGCAGAAAATCTGCAGAGCCCCTTGGCACTGGAGGAGCAAAATTTATAACCAGAAAATCTGGTTATGTCCAGTCTATTCGGGCCCTTTGCAGCCCCGGGCAATCGCCACAAGCGCGCAATGGATAAACCGGCACTGATTATATAGCATTTTCTGTCATTGTTCATTTTAAATTTCCTGGTCAAGTCTTTGACAAAATTTTTATATAATAGATGCTATGATTTCAATATATTTTACATAAATCAAATTCTGAATTTATTTAATTCAGGGTATGTCCATTTTAGACAAACATGTAACAAAACTTTAAAGTAGTAAAATTTTTTTATGAAACAGAAATACGTATGATATTATATATATATATTATATTTTACTCTGTTATTTCAATTTTTCATATCTCCTTCTAAATTATGTTGTCTTGTTATCTAGCAATTGATATTCTTTTAAGTATTAATCATGTTGATTCATCTCTCTCGTAGAGAAATTTTGATTATATATAGATATATATATATATATATATCACATAAAAGAACAATGAACAAATATATGTTGCTCATTGGAGTTTTTCTTTTATTACTATGGTTAAAATATTGATTCGGTTTAGTTTATTTTTAAGTTAGAAAATAAAGCTTTCACAAAATGATAACGCACTGAATGAACTTTTAGAAACACTTGCTTTAAAAAATTAACTTTCTAAATATGTAAACGGTAATTTCATTGGTTCACGGCAAACATTATTCGGAAGTCTCTAGGAAAGAAGAGAAAGGCACAAAAAAAGGTGGAGAGGCGAATAGAAACTTTTATTGCTCTGGGGGTAATAAAACAGAAAAGATAAGAAAAAAACTACACAGAGTGTGAAGGTGAGGAAGTCCCTGCTTTGGTGATTTTTCAGAAGTCTTCTGATGGTGTGTGAGGTTTTGCGTAGAGTATATATATATATATATATAGGGGTAAACCCAAATGATCTTGCGGACCACTTCGAAAAAACATTTCAATTCCGCGGGCCACAAATTAATAATTTTATTACTAGGCTAGCTTTAGATTCATTACTAACATTTATTAGAGCAAAAATTAAAAAAAGAGCGAATTATTATTATTGTTTTCATTATTTTTTATATATTTAAAAATAGATTATATAATAATGATAATGCAATGTTCAAATAATACGCAATTTCTTTGATTAGTGAGTTATTGGTTTCTCAACTCTTTCACTGAGTTTTTGCAAATCGATCTAAAAGCATGCACTTGTACGTCGTAATTGATGTTACATGTTTTCAGCCGTTAAGTTCGAGTGCAATTTCTGTTTCACAAGAGAAGAAAATTTATTTAAAGGTGTAAGTTGATCTAAAAGATCTCACAACTTTTGTGTCAAATCTCTCAAATTGAAAAAAAAAATTGGGGCTGACATAAGTGTTTTATATATATACACTGGTGTGCAAAAATTAAGGACGAAGTCGAAAAATTAGCATATCAGCTGAACGAAGAGCAGAGCGGACAGAAAGACCAATCAGGAGATTAAGTGAGGTGATGTACGGTAGCACATGCGCAGATATGCAGGTAGACGTAATGGGGAGTGTCTGAGTAGTAAAGCATGTTGTCGGTGTAAGATTAGTATTTCTGGCAAAGAGAATGCACACCGTATAGCAGTTAAAATCACACCGAGTTGCTGCCTCAGCGACAAATGGCGAATAATCAATCTGTTAGACGACATCTGGATGCTTTTACCCGAGGTCGAATCATTGGGAAGTTGGAGGAAGGTCGCAGTGTGACAAGTGTGGCTGCAGAGTTCGGAATTGCTCACAGCATCGTTTCACGACTTTGGAGACAATTTCAAACTACAGGAACAGCTATCCGGGGGTTCAGTAGTGGTCGTCCACGAGGAACCACACCCGCAGATGACCGGTATATTGCCTTACAGGCTAGAAGAAACAGGCGGCAGACAGCGGGAGAAATCGCTAGACACACGACACAGGCGACTGGACGACCGATATCGCGTTTTACCGTGGCCAGAAGACTGCACGGCGGTGGTCTGTTTGCACGACGCCCTGTACGGTGTGTACCTCTAACGCCTGCCCATCGGAGAAGGCGTTTTCTGTGGTGCCGGGAATACCGGAATTGGAGAGACAATGAATGGGGACGAGTACTCTTTACAGATGAGAACAGATTCAGTCTGAGTAGCGATTCTCATCGCATACTCATCTGGAGAGAGCGGGGAAGCCGCAATCATCCCTCGAACATCATTGAAAGGGACAGGTATGGAGGTGGTGGTGTTCTCGTTTGGGGAGGCATCATGCTTGGTAGTCGTACAGACCTTCACATCTTCGACGCAGGTTCAGTCAACGGGACCCGTTATTGTAACGAGATTCTTCTTCCATATGTGCGTCTTTTTAGAGGCGCTATGGGTCCGCAGTTCCTTTTCATGGACGACAATGCACCATGTCATCGCACAGTAGCTGCCAAACAGCTCTTAGAGAGTGAGGATTTTGAACGTATGGATTGGCCGGCACGATCTCCAGATCTCAATCCCATCGAGCATGTGTGGGAATTTCTAGGCAGACGCTTGGCAGCTTGTACCTTACCACCAGTAACGATTCCGGAGCTTCGATTGGCGCTGCAAGACGAATGGGCAGCAATGCCTCAACAACTCATTGACACCCTCATTCTCAGCATGGCAGACGCTGTGAAACCTGCCTAACAGTCAGGGGAGATCATATCCCCTACTAAAGACCGGATATTTCTTGCTGGACACCCATCACAGGATGTTTCGGCTTTCAGTCGCATTGCGCTCCATGCTACTTTTTCAATAAAGCTCCTTTTTTATCCCTCTGATTTCTTTTTTAGTAAGTGTTGCTTACATTACTCATGTCCTTACGTATTGGGGATCTTACGGTATTAAATGTGTTGATTTGGAATGTTTTGTACAAAGTTATATTGAAAAAACCGTCTTGTCCTTAATTTTTGCACACCAGTGTATGTAAGGATAATTAAATTAGGCCTGAAATTAAATCCTAGACCACTTCTAAATTTTATTTCCCATTACATCCTCAAGTATTAAATTTATTACCCAGTTCGGGAAAAGAGAACACATGGCTTTAACAGATCTTCGCCGCTCCTACCATAAATTTATGTTACCTATATATGTTATGCTTAAATTCTCAAGTATTCCTCTTCATTAAGACATGTACTTGAAGACATCTGGCTCCTGAGAAGCCGCGGACTCTTGATTTTTAACACGTGTCCATCTCTCTCTTTTCAAATCAGATTACAAAATGATTTCATGGAAAAAAGACAGTTAAAATAAAATGTGTTGATGTTCACTCGAAAAACACGATATATATATATATATATATATATATATATATATATATATATATATAAAATTTATTTTTGATTCTGATGTTTCAAAACGTGGCTTTATTCATTATTGCATTTTAAGTCAATTAGTTCCATTGGAGATATTCTAGGGGTGACTCCACATCGACCTGAAAGAGAGGTTAATATACACTGCTGTGGCACCGTGAATACAACACCAAAAAAGACAAGAGATAGCACAACAAAATTTATTTTGTAGATAACATGTTGACCAAGTATCAAATGATTAAATGTATACACTTCTGTGAAGTGTGGTTCTGCCAGAATCAGTAGCCAGAGTAGCCAACATTGTGGAGATCACCGCTGCCACGCGCCTCGGCATTGATTCAAAGAGACTTTGGATGTGTTCTTGGGTACAGCAGACCAGCAGCTTCCACACGTTGCCAAAGTTGATCAGGTGTGACAGATGGGAGTGTAATCTGGGTCAATCGTGACCACAACCATGGACCACATATTTTATATCGACGAAATATCCGGAGAGTGAGCCGGTCAGGAAGCAATTCATTTTGGTGATTGACGAAGAACATTTGGACAATGCGTGCCACGTGTGGTCGTGCATATCCTATTCAAATATGGCTTAGCCAAGCCCTGAAGGTAAGGAAAGGACCACTGCCTTCAACACCTCGGAGATATAGCGCTGGCTGTTTAAAGTACTGGCAATGCCTACTAGAGGATAGCGAGAGTGATATCCAATACCGCCCCGTACCATAATACCGGCGCATGACCAAATGTGGCAGTGCATGACCAGTGTGGCGGTGTATAACACAGCTGTTCAGCATCCTCTCTCCACGGTGTCTCCAGACTCGAATCCGACCATCGTAGTGTTGCAGACAGATGCGTGACTCGTCAGTAAAGAACAACTTTATCCATTCTGCCGCACACATCCGTTCTTCATCGCACCATTGGCGGTGGAGATTTCTACGGTTCTGCGTCAAGGGTAGAAAAGCAATGGGACGTTTTGCGTTACATACCACTCTGCTGTACTCATGTGCTGTGCTATGGTTCGTGATGACTGAGCGATCCGTCACTGCCATGCGCCACAATTTGCCTGTCCTCACGTGAAGTGGTGCACTGAGGTGGATGGAACTACCACGTCGGTCTGTCATACCTTCCTGCATCCAACGGTGTCTATCCGCATTACAGTTGTTTGGTTTCGTCCAACACGACTACCTATTTCCTGAAAGATTATTCACAATCTCGGTATGCCACTATCCTTCCTCTGTCGAACTCGGATACTTGATTAAAAGCTGATGACTGTTTTCTACGAGACATAACTGATCGTTTTTTGAAAATCCACAAGAAAAACACAATTGCCGAACTTGAAATTGTAGAAATCTCCAAGCCTTAAATAGCGGTTTGAGGTGCGCCACAGGCGTGCGTGATGTGTGTCTGCACTGAAATTCTAATATTTGCATATCTCACCTCCGTTAATGCATGCTGTAAATTTC